>OMLF01015797.1:35192-63430 GCA_900302615.1 Holocentrus rufus
TTTCTCGCCTTTTTTGTGACACATTCCTCTATTTCCTGTAAGTCATTGCTTTTAATTCTGAAAGCCACACATATGTATATGAAGACTTGCGTGGTTTCACGTCATCCTTACATTGTCTTACAGGGCAGTTGTGTGCATTTCTCTTCCCTTTCCTGCTTAAGCCTACACACAGTAGGCTTGTATACTGTGGCCTACCAACATTGCAGACACTTTCACGCTTTCAAGTGTTCAGAGAAGTGCTGCTCCTCTATTGCAGCAGATTATTCAGTTACTGCAGAACATCACCAACCCCACTTGTGTCTATCATCACGCCTCTATTCAATATATATTGTGTGGGCTAGATCCACTTTATATTTTCTTATTTCACCTTCTTATCATTTACATGCAGAGCTTACAGCTAAAGTCAACTTTGACAGTGATGCCAACTTAACAATTCTAAATTTAGCAACTATTTACACTATCCTGGCAACTTTTTTTTCTTTTCAAAAAGCACCAAGCAATAAATTTAGCTACTTTTAAAATTTATTTGAAACTTTTAGAAATTCTTTAAAAATAACAAATTTTCGTTCTAAATTACATAAAATCATAAAAAATGTGTTTATATTACTTTATATTACTTTACAATCAAAAATATGATAATGAACAACCAAATCTAAACTAACAAATTTCAAATTGTATTTTTTGCCGAGATGGTCAGTCAATTTGAGTAATGTCAGTGTTCCATGAAGTTTTAAGTCGTTACATAATGATGTCATCATGCAATGACATAACAACGTCATTCAGCAACTTTTAGCAACAAATTGACCTGCCTATAGCAACTTGCCCTGAAAAGTAGTTAGCAACACTGAACTTTGAAACAGCAGCTCATTTACTCTTTCTTCCTGCATTTATTTATTTATTTAGCCTATTTATTCTTGTCTCTGTTTATTGAAATGACCACACATTTTTTTGAACGCATCATGAGTGGCCAGCAAGACATGGGTGTTCAATATTGGTAACTGTACATTGCATAGTGTCTTAATCAGCACGCTTTCATCCTTGCTTCACTTCCTCCAGTTTATCACATTTGTTTTATCATTAGCATGTGGTGTAACCTGGGTGTAACTTTCATTTGCTCCTGCAATTTAACCTTGGAGGATTGGCAGCGTCAGCTAGCTAACACTTAGTTTCGGTCAAGTGATTTGATTGGACAAGAGGCGTCCTTTTACTATTACATATCACTCTGCTTAATAAGTGAACTGTTAACTAGAAAAGTACATTCTTTAGAAAATGCGTGGGCTCGCTAAAAGCTGCTGAAAATAAAATTTGAAAGCACCCAACAACCAGAGTTCAATGATCCTCTACTCACCAGAATTAAAAGTTTAAATGTGATATCTCAAAAAGTACAAAAGGTATGTAAAAGTTGAACAGGAAAAGGTGCTAGAAGTGGAGACTGCATGTGGAGAGTGGAGAGTGTTATGATGTGAGATTTAGTGGAATGTGTCTTTTAAAGTGTGAGAAATTCACAGGTTTGACAGTGTCAACTGTGGTATAGTCAGGTAAAATTTGAACACAGAAACATTACTAAGTATTGATAGTGGCATGTAGTGACAGTAGGACTGTTATATGTCTAATAGTGAAGTTGTTGCAGTAAATATAGCGGTAGGGGTTTCGATATGGATCGATATATCGATTCAGTCATCAACGATGCAATATATCGATGCAAGGTGAAAACATCGATCCATTTTTTTTCTTTTTTAATCCTCTATAGAAAATATTCTACTCAATGAATATTGTTTGTTTATACCTTATTCTGTTGTGCTAGACCGACTGACGGAGCAAACTGTTTTAAAGGATGGAGGATTGTAGTGGGAACACTGGTTTCAGGTGTGGTGTGACTGTGTGGCAATGGCAAATGGTTTACATGGCTCACGGGTCAGGTAGGAGGGTACGGAATTGCACGTGGAGGCCCAGGGAGGTTAGCACCAGCTTTGAGCATCAGGCAGATAATGGCAAGCAGTCAAGAAAAAGACAGTGAGAATATTTGCTCCCCTCTCAGGAATAAATCGGTATATCGATCGCTAGCCCTGAATTCAATCTAATCGAAATCTTATCGTGGCAGACTTTGTGATATCAGCCAATAGCATGTCGTTATCCAAAGAATCGATATGATATCGTGATCTTCAGCACTCGCGTGCGGCATGGCCAACGACCGAATCACAGTCGTGTTGATATACAGTATAACAGCACTCCTCTGGTGTGATATTGCTTAATTAGCTTCAGCTGTGATCTGAAACATTGTAACAGACTTTGCATCCAGGCAAAGATGGACACTTTTCCTAAATTAACATTTAAGTTAAATTATCAATGGTGGTCATAGAAGGTGGGGTTGGTGGGGGGAGGGAGGTCTCTTGTCGTTATTTGATAAATGGCTTAGTTTGTAAAACCGTTGTATAAAAGCAATTATCACACTTGAGGCCATGCTGTTACACTAATCGTAGGAGCGGCCTCGTGACCGAATCACAGCCGTGCTGTTATACTGTGTAGCATTTCCTATGGTGTGAAATAGGTCGTTTTTACTATTATAGGTTATCCATACCTATAGCTTCAAATGTATTCGCGCAGACATAACGTAACTCCAAACGTTTGTGTTGCAAAGGAAGCATGTGGTTAAAATACGCCATCACGATTCTCTGTTTAATTTTAGCTCGGTTACTGGAATGGTCTGTTATGCGGGGACCTCAGGCAAAACGGAAATTCGTTTTAACAACAACTTTCGGTGAAATCGTGCAGAGCCCGGATAGCTCAGTCGGTAGAGCATCAGACTTTTAATCTGAGGGTCCAGGGTTCAAGTCCCTGTTCGGGCGAAAGCTTTTTCCCTCACAGCTAATTGATATTTTAAAAGACTTGTCTTTTAGTTACGGGTATTGAGAGAGTCACTTATCACATGAAAGTAGCACCACGCCACAGCGCATGAACGGATCGTACAGACAAGGCAAACCAGAAAGTAAACGGCACTTCTGGCACATGATGATATGTCTTCTGAAGCCTAAAATTGCCCTAAACCTGTGCTAAACATTAACCCATTTATTTTAAAGCTGGTCATTGAACTGAAACTGTTATTACAAACAGTGAGGCATCACATTATCCTGCTGTTGGAGTTGTTGTTTATGAAAGAAGCAAACTAATTAGGGGATAAAACTCACTCACAAACAAATAAAACTAACCATGTAATTTACCTGAGATAATCATAGGTATTCTCTCAAGAGAGTGACAGGGAACGCCTATAAAGCTAAGTGTTAGTACAAGTAATGGCAGCATTGAAGACATACCTGACTCACAACGATGGAGCGGATTATCCTGTTGTACATGGTTGTTTCCACCTGTCTCTGGGCCATCCATGCTCAGGTAAATATGCATGGGAGAATTACTTAGTTATGAATTCAGCAGAATTGAAACTAACTTGCTTTGTCTTTTTTCATAGAAACCTGCAATCAAAACACAAAGGAATCCCAGAAGCTATAAAGGTAAATGCAATTTGGATTTGGACCAATTTCCATTTTATTAAAATATTGGTTTGCTCGCAGAACATACAGATACACTCATTGCACCTCTTTGTTTCTAAGATGATCGCGCCGAGGAAAGTGATGGAAGTGCAATGGATGAAATCATTAAAGCGAATGAGTTCCAAGGTAAGATTCTTGCATTTCATTTAAAATACAGTGCAGTACACTACATGTCCAACATGAGGTCATATTACCCTGACAAGCATTATTCTTTTTCCCCTGCTCTCTGTCTCAGCCGCCCGGATCATAGATGGTACCGCCAGTCTGAGGGAGGGAGACATTGCTGTTTCATCTGGAAGGCGCTCAAAAGTCTGCTTTGCACGGAGCTGCCTGTGGCCTAAATCAGTGGATGGACATGTCTATGTTGCATACAGGTTCTCACCTGAGTACAGTAAGTGCTTTTGAGGGTTCTAGGTGCAAATAAATGCAGTGCAGTATACTTTTTGATATTCAGAGACAGTACATTTGGTTATTTATAACTTGCCTGTGCCTTGTCTGTTCTATCTAAATCATTAAACAGCTGAAATGGAGAGGAAAGTGATAAAGAAAGGCATGGAGAATGTAGAGAAGGGTACCTGTGTGCGGTTTGTTCCCCGCACTCATCAGCGAGACTACATCGACATCCAGCCAAAGTCAGGGTGAGAGCTGTTGTTTGAAGAGTTTGATTCCAAAACTTGATATTCTTCTCTTCTAAAAGTGACTCCTTTGTTGTCAGGATGGTTTGCAGACATGAAGCAATGTGAAATGTTATTATGTTGCTCCCTGTATTTTCAAATATGGAGGTAATGAATTGCAGCAGTTCTTAGCAAGTGACTAGAGTGGAATAGAAATAGAAACAGTGTTCCATTAAATTATTACAGAATCTGTACTTTGGTGCTCTGTCACTGCAGTAGTCTCACCTCTATAAATTATTGTAGTAGTATAAATAGGTATTTATTAATCCAGGTGTTGGTCCTACCTTGGTGCACGTGGTGGAAGACAGACCATATCTCTGCAGTCCCCTGACTGTGTCCGAGTTGGAGTGACTTCCCATGAGCTCATGCATGCCCTGGGCTTTGTGCATGAACAGTCCCGGGCTGACCGGGACAAATATGTCACCATCATGTGGTCAAACATTTGGAGAGGTAATGTGAAAGGGATGGGAAGGGCAAAGGCACTGGGGAGAGAAATCCCCCAGAAGTGGTTATATTTACTTATAGTAATAAACTTGATTTCTGTAGCAAATCTCAAAATTAGGTTACAGAAAATCTTGACATGGTTTAAAAACAAAAGAAAAATTGCAATGGCTTTGTCTGCTTATAAAGATGTATTTTTTTGTCCACTATCCAACAGATCGTGTGAGGAACTTTGAGAAATTCAAGACTGACAATCTGGATCTGCCCTATGACTTCAGCTCCATCATGCACTTTGGAAAGTAAGTGGGATCAATTTGGTTTAAATTGCTGAATTATGTAAAATGTAAAATGGGTAAGATCTTGCTTCAGTGAATGGCTATCCAAATAGTACATTAAATACATACTACTTTTAGAAATTGTTATATTGCAATGACACTGCCTAATATGGCTATTTTTCTGCAAACCTTGAGCTGAATCATTGTTTGGCAGAACAGCATTTTGATGTGTATATCTTTAGGTACGCCTACTCTGAGGATGGACAGCCAACCATTGTTCCTAAGAACAACAGGGACGTGAAGCTGGGCCAGGCATCCACTCCCAGCCATATTGATAAACTGAAAATCAACAGGCTTTACCAGTGTGGTTCGTATCAAACATCCTAGATATACATAATGGTATGAGTACTATATGCGATTTACTGTAATGTAATATATAGTCTTAGATTGATTACTACTAGATATGCATTACAACATGGTTGATTCTGTCTGTTCTGTTTCTTTCCTCAGGTGACAAGGATGAATACTGAGCAAACTGAACTGAAACAGCAGCTTCTGAAAATAAACTGTTGTCAAATCATGGAGATATTTTCAATAAAGATTCATTCAAGCTTTCCAACTGCACTTTCTCTTTGTAAATTGCATTCATCATAGTGTTTGAATACAAAATGCTACTTATCTTGAGGAGTTTGAGAACAGGAGTGGGTGTGCAAACCTGTGGTATAGTTAAGGTTGGAGGTTCGGAGAACAAGTAGCATACAAATATCCTTACCATCCTTAGCATGAGTCATTTCATAAAGAAATCGGCAAGAGAGGATTTGAGCATACAAGAATTTTTAGACTAATAAACTGACTGACATGTAATACTTGAAGTAGGAAATAAAACAGCATGATGCAATTAAGAAAGGTAGGTTGCGGAGAAAAATAGTGGTTAGTCAGATTTACACATACAAAGAATAAAACATACCTGGCTTAAAAAGCTGCCAGTGGAATAAAAAGACTTGAAAGTATCTTCACTCGAAACCACTTAGTCAAATGTGGAATAAATTCTTAGAATCCTAGTGTTCCCACAGTCTGTAGTGATGGAGGAGAAGGCATTTCATGAACTGTGCTGACACCGAGTATTCTTCTCCTAGTCATCACCCTTCAAATTGGCTCCTTGATAGAAATAGAAATAATATTTGGAGAAGGATAAGGTTTTTGATTTATATATTTATGTATATGGCAAAATGAATGCTGTCAACAGAGTTCTAAACTGATAGTTTATCACAAAATCACAGGTTGCCACTTAAGTCAGACACAAATTAATGGTCTGTTGGACTGGGTGGACAGTTATTCTCCTGACAGCAACTGCTGAGTTGTTGCTCTTCCAACAAGCAAAGCAGCTGTAGGTGTCTAATTTCTGAAAAGTGCTGAATCTTACTTGTGCTAAAGTACAGGGCACAACTGGAGGTCAGCATCAGGACCACCTGTTGTGGATCAGCAGTGGACTCTTGGTAATTACACACATTACATGATAAGGGGTCTTGATCATGATTCACAACAGAACATGTATCCAATCAGTACTGAGCACTGAGGGAGAAGTGGGTATATAGATCTGGTGCAGGTGAGTTCATTTAGTTGTTGTGTTAGGAAGACCACAGGCAGAGACTTGTACACCAAACTGAACCAAAGCAATGCATTCTACCATGATCCTTCTGGGTATCTTGTTTGCCATGCTGACCCATACGTACGCCCTACCTGTCAAGGTCAGTACCGAAAAAATATCTGTTATAGGATATGCCCCATTTAGTCTTAACGTGGTTTGAAATCAAATATATAAATATATATTTTTGTGTTACAGAATTCAACTGGGGTGCATGAGGGGAAAGTGAGGTTGAAAAGAAAATACTCAGGTGGGTTCTTGGAGGAATTTGGAGATGTTGCTTTTTCATGGTAACGTATAAATGCACTTGATCATGCAACTTAATGCCATGCTTATGTACATTTTAATAGCTCTGTTCATTTTAGTAGCTCTGCTCACTGGAAATTGTTTGTGTTGCAATAAAGGGGATTACGTCTTTCATCAAACTAGAGTACAGTATGAACTGACATGTTTAAACCTAACTGTGCTTTCTCTCTCATTTTTCTTTATGTTCAGAGGAGTATTTAGATCGTGACAACATGAATGCAATGGACAAAATCCTTGAAGCCAACCGCAGTAAGTAAACTGTATCATCTAGAGAGCAATATTGATTCAAGCTACTGGGTATATTATGAACTACATGAACTATTTTTCTCACCAGGGCTGCGAACCCCCAGAGGAATATCACTGAGGGAGGGGGATATTGCCAGCTCATATGTACGGAGCGCTATTACCTGCCCTGGCAATGCCTGTCTGTGGCCTAAATCAATTGATGGATTTGTTTATATACCCTTCATCATGTCTCCACTATACGGTATGCATCCACAGAACTGTGAAGCTCATATCTTTTTGCCTCTAGAGCTTGCACAATGTATTTTGATCTGCCACAAGATTCACAATCAATAGAAAGGTTCAAATCTGATTTTCCTTTTGCATATTTTTGATGACAGACGACATGGACAGAATCACAATAGAAACTGGGATGCAAGACATCACTTCAGGAACATGCATCAAATTTGTTCCACGCACTCATGAAGCCAACTTCCTTGACATTCAGCCTCGATATGGGTGAGAATGACCAAGCATGTCCTTTACATGTATTGCATGCAGAAACCTTTACCAGTTTCTATGCATGACTCCTATGTGGTGCATTTGCATAGTAATGCCAAGTTTGTAATGGAATGTTGCTTCTCTTGTATCCCAAGCTGCTGGTCCTTTTTAGGGCAGACTGGTGGAAGCCAGACCGTGTCGCTGCAGAGTCCTGGATGCATGTGGTCAGGAGTGGCCGCCCACGAGTTCATGCATGCTCTAGGATTTGTACATGAGCAGTCTCGCTCAGACCGGGACCACTATGTTTCAATCATATGGAAAAACATTATGCCAGGTTAGGATGAGTGATGAATTCTCAACATTGTTTTATCAATTCCTTGTTGAAAATCGTGTTTTTAGCATTTCCTTTTTCCCTAGCAAGTTAGCTTACGTTTGTCCTTCACTTCTTGTGCCTTGACAGACCGTATACACAACTTCAGGAAACAGGTGACAAACAACCTCAATACTCCGTACGACTACACCTCTGTCATGCATTATGGAAGGTGAGCTTCTGCTGTATAGAGCAAAATAATTAGAGGTCATATTTTTCTTTGGTCTTCCTACACCACATACTCTGTATTTTGTGATGCAGGTATGCCTTCTCTGAGGATGGTGGACCCACAATTATCCCCAAGCCAGATCCTTATATTCCCATTGGCCAGCGAGATGGACCCAGTGTTATGGATCTCCACAAAATAAATATGCTATATAATTGTGGTTGGTGAACTCACACATATTAACATCCATGGCTGACATTTTATTTAAAAAACAAAAAACTCATTCATTCATTCAAAATGAATGATTGCTTTTTTTTCTAATATCCCCATAGGTTCCTTGGAGTAAGTGGATGCAGAATGACGACATAAACTCAAAGCTTATTTGTTAAGGACTCCAAACTCAGAACTGTGCAACTATCATGACACATGGACTGATACATTCTGTTATACTCTGCCATCAGGTTAAGACAGCTGTGGAAAGTAATTAACTATAACTATTGTTCTTCAGTAGATTATATGAGCAGCACAGCTTCCTGAGCAGGTTAGATTCAATAATCCTTGTATTCATCTTTTCATTCATTAGCACAAATTCTAGTCTATTCTTTCATTTGACTAATGTGTTAACACTAATAGATTTTGTGTCCAATGGAGTAGTGAAATTCCAGAGTCAGTTCTAGTGTTATGAATAGATAATGAAAAACGAAAGACATTGCCAAGGCTAAGCCAAAATAGGTAAATAAAGTAATTTGTGATTACTGTGTCACCTCTGAGTGAAACTACCATACAAGGTGAATTACAGGAGCAATTGCATTACAGAATCAAAGGTGTATTTGATGAATAAAATGATTATTGTTGTGTATTTAGCTAGGCTGAAACTTGCAAGTATACAATATGTGCCTGCAGCTGTCTATGAGATACCTATCACTTTCTTACCCTAGCAGTCTGTATCCAGTTGTGTGATTCTTTCTCTGCTTCTGAAAAAAAAAACAATAAAAAAAATATCTGCATAATCCATCTTTTTGTGACATATTTCTTATAGAAATGGGCAACAAATGTACAAATCTTTTAGCATGGTACGTTATATTACTCAGAGCTGGAGCACATTAAGGATTATTCAACATAAGTCTTAGATCCTTTTCAGACAAGGGCTATGTAATTATACATGGCAGATCCTGTTAGCAACTTTCACCTGTGTCTAATTATTATGGTATATAATTACAGTTTTGTAGAATGAACAGATAATTACTGTCTCATTCTCAGTGAAGACTGTCCCCTCTGACACTGTACCTTGTAAATGTCAAGAATAAGTCAAATCAAACCAAAGCAAATAGTCTAATGCAAGATGCTTTCTTATTTCTCTTATCCTTCACAGTCCAGTGAGCAGCATCTTGCTGCAAGTGAATATGCTGAAATGATATCCACGAAGACAACCGTGTCCTTCCTCTTAGTCACTTCTTCCCCATGATCCTGGCTGTTTCCTTCTTCTTTTCACTATCTAAAATGAGCAAGTGGTGGAGGAAGTTGAAGGAAAAGTTAGAGTGATTAATAAGTAAGGACAAAGTAGTAGGACTTGAACATTATCATGCAGTGGGCTTGACAAATCACAGATAATGTCATACATTACTTATGCAGATTAGATGCACAAAACAAAAATGCTTATTTTGAAAAGGATGCTTTTATTGGATCTAAGATTAAAACAAAGCAAAACAAAAAACAACAAAAGGCAAGAAAGCAGAATTTGGAATAACCATCACTGGTATCAATCTTTTAACATATAGGCCCAAAACACTTGGATTAAAAATATGCTGCATAAAAGAAATATGAACTACATCAACTGACTGCACTACATACTTCTGGCTCCTTTCTCAGCGGCTTTAATATAATTAGGGAGTGCCATACAAGTAGCAGGCTATGTCCTACAGCTCTATTATCTACCATTTAACTATATATTTATTAACGAATTCTAACATAGGCTACACTGTTATCATCATACAGGAGTGGGACCTTGAATGGGGTTCAATTAAAATACCTTATTAAAAAATCAACAAATTAGAGAGCAGCTATTTTATTTTATAGTGTATAGTATATAGTATTTTATTTTATTTTATTTATTTATTTAAAATATCAAAACTGTGGAGATTATATAAAAGAAGTAAAGATGGGTATCAACACAGCCAGCCCTGTCTGCCCTAATAGGTCAAAGCAAAAGCACAGACTGTCAACCAAGAGAAGAGGGGAAAGTTCTCTCCAACCAATCAGAAGAAGAGAGTGGTTATGCTTATGCCCATCCCATTTCATTAATCTACGTTTTCTATTACCCCTTTCCGACAAGACCACGGGACAAAGCCGAGATCCCGCTCTAACCTCTTGAGGAGGAGCTTATCGTCTCGGGCTCGTGCTCCTCCACCACTAAAGAACGCATAACACACAGGTCGTAGCGTTAGCTGCATAGCGAGGCGTTAGCTAAAATAAAATTTACTCTTGTATTAACTACTACAAGACATGAGCGATAACGAGAAAGGTTACGGCGAGCGGGTAAGTTGGAATTTTACAAAGGTTGTTTTGTCCATCAATAATTTCTTTCTCTTTCAGTTGGATGAAATTTAACTGGGAACACTTTCATGTTGTATTGGCTAATGCTGGTTAGCTAGCTAACGTTGGATAAAAACTCAAATAAAAACAGTTACGGAAATGCCAGCTCTTTGTAAAGGCGTAATGTAGACAGGGAGAATCTGATAAAACGGGGTAAAGATGCATAATCTAGGTCTAAATGCGCCCTGGTACGTTTAGCAGGTAGCTAATGTTAGCGTAAAGCGTTACTCGCTAGCTAGCTCGCTAACGTTAGCTTATTAATCTTGGCAGGCCCAAGGCCCAGTCTGTCGAGGAAATTTAACGTTAAGTAGTAGCAAACGAATTTATGATTACCGTACTCATGGTAACTTTGGCGGTATTGTTTTTCAGAATGTTATAAATTAGAAGGATGACGCTAACGTTAGTTGGTAATTTTGTTTTCAAATATCATTTCAACAACGTTTGCTACTAGCCTAACGTTAGCAAACTAGCGAGACTGGTTAATGAGCTTAAAGATAATTCAGCGAGAAGTCCGTGAAGAAACCATGAGGAAATATGCGGGACAACTTAATTAAATTAAAATAATTAAACATAAGTTGATTAAATGATTGACTGACCTAAGTTAAATACTGAGTGAAGTTTTAATGTGATCAGATAGAATGCCGTTCAGGCCTCTCTTGGGGTGCAGAAGCTTGTGTCAATCAAGTTGAACATTTTATCAACAAAGGGCCGGGATGCTTTGAATTTCAAGCGTACCTCTAACAGCCCCAAGACGTCACTGCAGCTAATTTACACTTAATCGCGACCATGCAAGACGGGAGTATTGATAGCATGCCATGCTGCACGAGATGGCGTAGAAAAACAATTCTAAGGCAAATCCTTCCTTAGTAAGAATATGCAAAATAGATGTGATGTTTGGGGGTGGGGTAGTTTCCCTGCAAAGTTAGATTTTGCTGCTAAAATTATCTTTGTATAAGAAACTACTGAATGTTCACCATTTGTCCTACTGCTCAAGCTCCACTCTCTCTGGAACCATCTAGCATGCACAGGCCAAAAATAAGACTGATTGGTATGTCAGACATTCAAATCAAATGTGTGAACACCCTGATGTCTGTTAAGGTTGTCTTGCCTGCATATAATTATGATTTTGAAATTTGCCCTGCAGGTGCCAGAGGCAATCCTGCAGTCACTGCAGGCTCACAAAGAATGGAGCTTCTGCAGAAGGGCAAATGGCCTTTTTTTAAGTGGAGAAATTCTGAAATGTGCCAAGTTTTAACAATAGAATTAAACTTCACAGCTGTTTTGTATTTATTCACTGAGGAAGGCATTGCGTCAAAACCTGTTTTCAACCAGTTCCGTCTGGCTCCACAGTATAAGGTTATACTTGCCGTGGAAGCCAATTTTGGCAGGTTCATACAGACAACAAACACTTATACTGAAAAACAAACTATCGTACTGGCTTTGGGCTCTGCCGTGTGCATTGCTGGCTTGCTGACTGAGATAGTCAAATTCTTTGCACACCATTCACTGAAAGACTGCCTGCAGTTGGTCTCTTGATTGCTTATTTTTCAGTGTGGAAGTTTCTTGGTTTCCTTTGTTGGTTCATTGCCTTTGTTGACACTTAAATGCGAGCACCTTTTGGTCAAGTCTATCAAAATAAATCATTTGGAGACTCAGCTTGCTGAACTTTTATCTCATCATTTTTAAATCTTCACATTTCCACAGTTTTCATTGTCACTGTCACTGTTACTTGTGTTTTCAGAAGTCACAGTTACCTTTTTAATCTTAATATGCCCCCTACTCCTCAGTGGTGTGGAGCATAAACAGTGTAACACTACATAGTCATAATGAAGATGCTGTATGAGGCAGCAAGTTAAAATGTGTTCATGCTTTGGGCAAGTTTGTACTTAATATATCAACAACTAATGTGCCTAAAATTTGCTCCCAAGGTCTTGCATTCGTCATATTTGCTTAAAAGATAAGCGTAAATTCAAATCAAGATCAGTGATGTTGTGAGGCTGTTGGGGTTATCTCAAGCCCAGATTTATTAATAAAGTGGAATTTTTGTATGTGGGTTTATTCTTGAATAAACATTGTTCACGTAGCATATTTTTTAAATGAAATGTATACAAAATTAACATTATTGACTTTAATTTTTGTGTTATGTGCTTTGAAAGACTCCCATGCATGTCATTAGATCTCAATAACACATTTAAAGTTTAATGAGGGTGCAGTTATGATTGTAGTCATATATTCTTCATCCTTTCTTTTTCATAAAGGTTAAGGTTGGACGAAGAAAAATGCGGAAGAAGTCTCATGTCCAGTTTATTTTGAATAATATGAAGCTCAGATGTGTGAAGCTGAATTTGTGAATGCATGCTAAAACATGACGAGGGAAGAAGTATGGGCAGTGTGAGAGATGGGGGAAGTAAGAAGAAATAAGGCATTTGAAGAAAGAAGAATTAAATGAAGTAATGAAGTTACACAAATGAAGTTCAGGAAGTAATCGGGCATAAGGTCACTGCGCTAAGTAATTTCTAGTCTTTCTCAAATGCGTGCATGTTCTTTTTATTGAATACAATGTACATTATTTTAAATTATTTAATTTTTGATCAGCTGATAACTTCTGTTTATTCATTACCTTGTAATTTGCATAGGCTACTTTAATGATGCTACTATCATACTATTCATTACTTCTCCAAATAGCATTAACCTGCATTCCTAAATCCACTAAAATTCTCCTCTTTGCTACATTCCTCACAGAATATCCTAATTCTTTACTGCATTGTAGTGTAATGGAAAATTTCCAAGCCTTTTCTCTCACTGGTGCTAATAAGAGGTCTGTTGGTGTGTGTGTGGTTCATTCAGGAGTCTCGCTCTGCATCCAGGAGCGCGAGTGCCCGGGGCTCAGGGAAGTCGGCAAGCCGCTCCCCGGCCCATTCACCTGCCCACTCCAAGGATGGCTCCCGGCACTCCCGTTCCAAATCTCGATCTCGGTCCAGGTCCAGGTCTGGGTGAGTGAAAACTAATTTGTTGGAAGGGAAGTGGTGCATGAATCTAGTCTAATGAAAAAAATGGAACAATTCAGATACCCTTGCAGAACAGAAGATGGAACTTTAATAATAAGATCTCACTGCAGTTAAGAGTTGATTTGAGTGACAGCTAATTTCATTATAGTCATGCTGTATTTATTCTCGGTTACTTCAGGTTATAACTTCCCTTAACCAAATGATAGACTGGATATGTAGATGCAAGGCTGTCTCATAAAGCAGTTGTATTATACTAAAGGTTTGAACATATGTAGTGTTTTTTTTCCCCCAAATGACACCATGTCTTTTTACAAATAATCCTAAGGGAATCAACTTCAGCTGAAAGAAATCCTGGGCCTGGTGCTACTAGAGGCTCAAAACAGCTGAAATTTTTTAGAAAAGAGCAATGATGTCAGCTTCTTTTTATGAACCCACAGGCCTTTGCTGCCAGTAGCAGCTCCCTCCTCAACAGGGTCTGCCTCTAAAGCCAGCAAGTAGTCGAGCAACTTCTTCCTTGTGCTCTCAGCAGCGTTGTTTATTCTTAAAGAAAAAAACGCTAAATGCTTTCACACCCAAATATTATAAAATCATAATATATATGAAAGTAGAAGTGTACTATAACAAATTTCTCTTCTTTCTATACAGGTCTCATTCCCACCGTGGCTCTCGGAGACATTACAGTCGCTCTCGTTCCCGCTCCAGGTCCTACCACCGTCGCTCTCGCAGCAGGTCCTACAGCGGAGAACGTCGGCGCCGGAGCCATAGCCGTTCACCCATGTCCAACCGCCGCAGGCACATTGGCAACCGCGTAGGTGTTCATGACACTAATTAGCACAGGATGTTCACAGAAAAAACACCATTTTGTTATGGGTTTTGGTGAAGGACCTATTGTCCACTGGTTCCTTGTCAGGGGCTAAATTAAGACAGCCACTTTCTTCAATCCTTTGAATTGCAGGCTAATCCAGACCCTAACTGTTGCCTGGGAGTGTTTGGCCTGAGCCTGTACACCACAGAGAGGGATCTGAGGGAAGTCTTCTCTAAGTACGGCCCCCTGGCAGATGTGTGTATCGTCTATGACCAGCAGTCCAGGCGCTCCAGGGGTTTTGCTTTTGTTTACTTTGAGACCAGAGAGGATGCTAAAGAGGTATGAGGCACTTGTTTGTGGAATGTGTCTTGGGCCTACAAAATGTGATGTGTGCGCAGGTAATCAATATGTTTGTTTACTGTCAGGCAAAGGAACGAGCCAATGGTATGGAACTGGATGGTCGAAGAATCAGAGTGGACTTCTCCATCACAAAAAGACCCCACACCCCAACCCCTGGAATCTACATGGGCCGGCCCACATAGTGAGTTATCTGAATACTTATGAGTGTTAATACTGACCAAATAATGAGAACACAAACAGTCACTCTATTTGATAATGACACACTCATGTGGGATGCCTTTTTTGTTTTTAAAGGCCAGTGTCCACTGCAGAGCTTATGTGTTGTGGTTCTGCTGCAGTCATGTCACATCTGGGTCATAGATGTGATGTTCACAGCGCAGCTTGTGCACATGGTTGACAGCCAGACTTTAGATCGTTTGGGGTTTAAGTTAGTTTGTTTGGAATTTTTCTTCCTCAGTAATTTGTTTTTTACCTCTGTTCTGGCAACCAGAGTGTAGGCTTATTTTGAATATTTGAATTGGTGCCACCTCATATTTTGTTTCATTCAGTGGCATTAATCAGAAAAGTTAACTCCCACAATAATACAAATTTAATTTATGTAGTCATTTATTGGCACAAAACTGACTGATAATAAACTAGGCTACAGGGCAATCTAAACAGATTAAAAAAAAATAGTAGGCTAAAATATAGTGAAAATGGCTAATATTCCCATTGTATGCTACAGGAACTAGAAGTCTGTGCTCAGGGGTGCATTTACAGAAAGTTTCTATCACCTAAGGCTGCAACAAATTATTTTCACTGGCATTTAATCTGCCATTTTTTTCTATTAATCATTTAGTCTCTTAAGTGTCAAAAATAATGACAAATGCTTATCCATTACCAGAGCCATTACCAAAAGTGATGTCTTAAAATTGCTTCCTTAATCTGAACAGCAGCCAAAAAATAACAAAAAAACAAAAAGACAGTATAAATTTTGTAATGATATGAACGGAGTAAAGTAAACCATTCTTAGCATCTCGGTGATCTTAGTAAAGCAATCAAGATTCAAGATTCATGATTTCTTTATTGTTACTTCTCAATATACAAGTATATGAGAGTAAAATTCTTTGGTTTTGGCTCCTTGCCAAATCTTGCAAATATTTTTGGATTTTTACGTGATCAAAGACAAATAAAAATATACGAATGAATTATATAAAAAAACATTTTGGCAGAATAATTGTTTCTGTTTCTACATTGTGCATTTATACACCTAAAAAGTAAAACTAGCATGTTTCTGTACTTCACATACACAACTGGCTCCTGTAGGAATAGACGAGAAGTGTAAAAAGAACAAAACAACAGAAAATAACTTGCATTTCCTGTCAGGGTTGCACACGGACACACATCCGATGGACATTAGCCTTTAGATCTACTAATCAACCAGAGATAAAGCCCATTGCTTATCAGAAGTGAATTGATTCAGAACTAATTTATTTAATGTATCTTGATTTATTTATTTATTTATTTTTTAAATGTTGTTCACCAGTAGCTTTTTGGGCTACACCACCAATTTCCCTAAAATTTAATGTATTCCTTTACAGACCTTTTTCTTTTAAAGAGTTCTGTATCAATTTTAAGTCAGTTTTTCTGAAATGGAAATAAAAATGGCATATATGGGAATATACTTGTATATGTCAATTGTAAAATGTTAACAGATGGCTTTCCATGGGTAATATATTTTGCTTTCACTTATACATTGTTCTCAAACGAATCCCTCCTTTCACTAAGGAAACTGGGAAGGCTTGGTAGGGGTTCTCTGGCCTGACCATGTAGAGCACCTCCTAAAGCCATGAACATACTGAGCATAAGACATAAATCTGACACTTGACATGGAGGCCCAGCATAATCCATTGGATTGGATAGGATCTTTATTGTCCCCGAGAGGCAGTTTGGTTTGCAAACAGTAGTCAACACAACCAATACAGATAAATAAATAGAGACAGGAATACATATAATAAGCATACAGTAGATGTCATCATTTTAAAGTTGCAATGAGCTATAAAAGCAAAGGACAGAGTCCATCCGTCCTTTGTAAAGTGTGTGTGCCACAGCAACTAGGCCTACAGCTAATCCTGAATCATCTTCTTCCGGTCTAGTGGTGGAGGCGGGCCAAGTGGTCCACGGCGCTACTCACGTGACTATGACCGTGGGTATGATCGTGGCTATGACAGAGGTGGCTATGATCGCTATGACGACAGGGAGTACTACAGCAGGTCATACAGGTGACTCTTTCATTCTCCAACCAATAATTCTGTGGATTATTTTCAGAAGAATGGAATCTTAAGTTGTTGTATTCACTGCCAAATTCTCCTGATTGGACAAACCAGTGTAATGGAGAAAACTTGAGGATTTTTTGTTGTCTTGTTTCAGAAGGCGGTCTCCTTCACCATACTACAGAGGAGCTTACAGATCTCGGTCCAGGTCACGGTCCTATTCCCCCCGTAAGTTCCATACAAATTTTAAATAAATGTTGTATAACAGCTGGTTAAACTAAAGCACTCAACAGACTGCAGTGTTGTCAGGTTTGCTGAGTGACTGTTTTATTTCACAGGTCGCTATTGAACATTGGTGTCAGCATTCCCTTCCCTTTCCAAACACATGGTGAGACTGTTTCCGGGAAAAACCTTGATTGAGTTCAGGATAGATGTTCTTTATTAAGATGACCTTTTGTCAGCAAGTGGACATGACCAATATGTGTACTTGTATATTAAGATCAGTTGTTAAGTGGTATGTCATTCGAAATGGCTTGAGCTGTCATCATGTTTTTAATTTTAAATGTATGGACCACATATTCCATACATGTTTTGTATACAGATTTTTTGTGAGTGTGAGAATCAATCTTGTATGAGATTAAAGGAAAATGCAAATGTTTTTTTCCACTTTGACTCATGTCCCTTATTACCTCTTCTATGTTTTCTGTGCACCATTTCCTGTTGCAATGTAATGTTTATAATTTTAATCAAGGCCTCTTTAATCCCCCAGACTATAATAGCTCCCCTCAGCTGAAAAAACTGTTTTGCCACCATTGGCTTTGTTTACATAATGATTAATTCACTTAAGAATTTTGTTTTACACTCTGAAATACACTGTCTGGCCTTTTAATAGAAGTTCTGATTTGACAGCAAACCTTATGAACTTGTATTCTGAGTTTAATTTTTTTAAGTTAATGTTTCAACACTGAAGTAAAAACTTTGGAAAAAGGGTGCAGTCGTCAAACTAATTTCCTTAAGAAATTATGTAATTTTATTCAAAGTTTTGATGAGTAAATAATTTGTATCTTCAGGGGTCATGTTGTGGTTGGTCACAAAAATGTTAAAAAAAAAAAAAAAACAGTCTGCTGCCAGACTGAGTGTTCAGTTCAAAGCTTTGGATAAAATGAATAAGGGCATTAAATTTCAGCACAAATGATATAGCTTCACTTAAAGAAGGAAGAGCTTGTTGTCAAGATTACTTGGAATACAGATAATTGGTCTGGCAACACTTCTCAATGTCTTAACTAAATGAAGTAAAAACTCAGTATCACCTGCCTTATGTAATGTGTATTTAAGTTGAATTAACTTGGGGTACATGGGCCTAAGAGTGTTGGCTTATATGTGGTTGGTTGCTACGTTGTTACTTGCTTATCAAATAATTTCAGTCATTTGTCTGTATACACCAGCGAGTGAGTGAAAATCTTGGGTTGCTTGCTCCTCACCGATGTATCTGTATATAATAAAAACACGACCAGTGCCGCTGTTATGTAAGAAATGTAACTAATCTAGTGTAATTAAGTCTAATGTAATAGAATCCAATATAATATAAACATTTACCGC
Organism: Holocentrus rufus; assembly: GCA_900302615.1. NCBI lineage: Eukaryota > Metazoa > Chordata > Actinopteri > Holocentriformes > Holocentridae > Holocentrus > Holocentrus rufus. The sequence goes on from OMLF01015797.1 coordinate 53,954, forward strand.
TGTATACATATGGCAGTAGGCACAACAGACAGATAATCATATGCAGTAGACAAGATGCTGATATGCTGTGCAATGTAGTGAAATGAGTCAAGTGTGAGATGTCAGTGACAATGATGGTTCAGATTATACTGGCAGGTGTAAAAACGGGCAGTAAAGTGACACTGATAGTGCAGGATTGTTATAACAAGTAGTTCCCTTTCTGTAGATTTCCTGCTTATCTAGCAGTGATGATGAAAATTACATATACTGAAACTGAAAGCCAGCAACAATCAGGTTTGAACTGAATTTCAAATTGAACAAGGAAATAAAAATGACTCATCTACTTAAACGGCACACAATGCATTGTTTTTGACATTCTTAAGTCTTTGTACATTAGAAACATGACAATAACTAATAAAAAGATAAATGAGCACATAAATCAAGCTCATTTGACTTAGTGCATTATTTTAACTCTTCACTGCCATTTGCTAAGAGGTGTAACAAGCTGTGCCCTACCCAGAGAGACTGTTGGACAACATCTACCCCTACTGGTCACAAACTGGCTCCAACAGACGTGTGACAAGCTGTGTGTCCAGTGCCATTACTATTGCAAAATATATAAAATAATTTGTAGAGAAATTATTCTGTGGGACACAAGTAAAGTTTGTAAACATTTTGTATACTGTTTAAAAAGGAAACTTTATTAAAGTTTATTGGGAAAATAAGATACAAATAAAATTTAAAAAACAGTGTTGCAGAGGGATATGTAAACAGATAAAATTAACATAAGTAATAGTTACCAGATAATACAAGTCTTGCAATCCTGGTAATCCCCCTCCACCCCCCACAAAAAAAATGTATGGCTCAGGTGAGCCAAACACACTTTGTTTCACAACCACAGAGTCACACACAACTTGTACATAATTACATAAGACTGTTTTTCTATTCAAAGTATTATGATATACAGCAAGTTTTCATGCGTTTTTGTTGTTTGTTTTTGTGAACAGTTCTCTGTGCTCCCCAAATATCCCATTCCCTCCAAGTTAAAATTTAGAAATTATTTTGACCATCTGCATGATCTGTGCTCTTACTAAGAAAATGGCATATGTAAAGGAACTGACACATATTGAGGTAATTTATTTGACAGAAAATAAATACAAATTGTAAATATTTTTTTCTGGTATCTCTGATTTTGCGAAGAGTTCACACTGGATGCAGTTATTCAAATCACAAATCTTGATCCTAACTAGTATGAATTTTGTAATGATTGTCATACAGTCAGTGAAATCTGACATAACTGGATGAAACGGTGTTTTATTAAGGAACAGATCTGAATGGGTCTCAGCTAGTGGGTGGAGGAAGGCGAGGAGGTGGAGGGGAGGTGCAGCGCTGTGTTGGCCTGTCAACAGAAAAGTAACTAAAGAGCTGTTTTGTAAATAGGCCACAGCTCGAACATTCCTCTGTTCACACTCTGATGTAAACAAGAAGGGGAATGAAGCTGGTCACTTCTGCTACTGGCACTCTCTCTGCAACAGTAGGGTGGCAGTAATGTTCCAAGGCATCGGCAAGTCACATGTAGAAACAACTCAAGTGGAGGACTGCAAGGCTCCTCCCCTTTGAGTGCTAGTGTAGGTAAAAGACTAAACATCCATGCATGACCACTGCACCCTGGCCTGAGGCCCTGCAGCTATATGAATCACTCCCCCACAATAAAAATCCTTTCCTGTTCCAATTTGACACTTTTCTCTCCGAACCCGCGTCGGTTTCGTTTTATTAGGCTACAATTTCGATGAAAAAAGGTCATGTGATTTGAGGCTCAACCCGAAAAGGGGAAATACTGTGTGACACCACAGCTTGTCTATATGGGCTCATACTGGCTGAGTGGCACTGAATAATATGGAGGCTCGGCCATAATAGGAAAGCACCCTCACTTTACTGACCCAAATGAAACGAGGGCAAGTGTCACCTCGCCTCTGCTGATGTTTTATTTATTTATTAATTTTTTAAAATATATATATATAATTTTGACATTGCACAGCTTGATCAATTAACACAATTCACCTGGAATAACACAAATTGAAATTACGATCCATCAATAACAGCGTTTTAACGGCCTTCGATTTATGCCATACTGCAATGGCGTCCTGGTGAGGTCCCGGGACCTCCAGGGGCCCCTGAAAAGGTTCCAGCAGGTCCCCAGCAGAGGAGAAAGAGCTAAATTTCTTGAGGGTTTCCTAAGAAATCAGCACAGTGAGCACATGCATGAGGACGACAGAAGAGATTTTAGGTTTCACTTTCCTTATTGTTGTTATCACCCCACCTTGCAGTGTAAACAATTATGCAATACCATGCTAAATATTACGAAGGCATGAAAATCTTCTCGGATGGGGATTCCTATAGAATACATTTTTTATCACATAGGCGTCCCTGGTCTAATGAGGATCTCGGAGAGGTTTGGACCCCCTGCCTACACCTACTCTAATCCATATTCCTGTGTTGCTCATAAATAAATAAAAGTCCAACTGTGGGGATCAGTGACACTGTTTGGTCCTACAAATACAGTGACAACGACTTGATTTTCCAGACAGTGGTCTTTTCATTTCCCTGCCTACAGAGACCCAAGGCACGGCCCTTATTATGATTTGATGAAATAACCCCTCTGCCTCCTTTTAGCCCATCCCTTGCTGAATGTACCCAATGATCATCATCATGCCACTTTCATATCCTAATGCACTTTCTATACTGAAAACCGCGAGTGATCCGGCCCACATGCACCTCCAAACATTTTTTTCTGATATTTTAAGGGAGATTTTATTTAGAGGCGGTGCTTGTTGGCTCCAGAGTAGCGTCGTAACGACACTTTTTTTCAATCCCTGTTAAAAGAGTTTGACCAGGGGCAGAGTTGGTGCTGGGGGGTCGCCTAGCCTAGTATTTCCTGGGGGGTGACTTCTGTTTTTTTCAGCAAGATTTTTCTATTTTATTTTTCATTTTATTTTTATTATTATTTTTCTACTTCTCTGAATAGCGTCTCTCTCTCTGTGAGATTTGAAACCCTTTCGAGATTTTTCCTTTCAGATCATGAGCAAACTATATGTTGGGAATTTAAGTCCTTCGGTCACTGTCGAGGACTTGAAGCAGCTCTTTGGGGAGAGGAAGCTGCCAGTGGCCGACCAGGTCCTACTGAAATCCGGCTATGCTTTTGTGGACTTCCCCGACCAGAACTCGGCCATAAAGGCTATTGAGTCTCTTTCTGGTAAGTGTGGATTTGCTAACTACACGGGTGATGCTGCGGTGACAGAAAAAAATTCACAGCCAGTCCAAACTGGGCAGGTTAAAGCACAATAGATTGGGACAGAAATGTGAAATATTAATCATTGCCTTGCCCTGTATTTTTTGCTCGGGACAGTGTTGGGGTTTGCGATCACATCAGTGCCATCAGAGTTTAGATGAACGCTCAGTCATCATGGTCAAACAAAAATTGGGTAATTTATAGATCACAGGACACACTCAGGGCTTTAGAGCCTGTATGCCTAAAGAAAACACGACTCGTCGTAACGCAATTAACGCGCATAATAACCTATATTTTGGAGATTCCGATACTGTGGGGCGCTACTTTGCAATCACCCACTGGAATGTATGGGATGGTCTGATGGTTCGGGTAGGCATAATTATTTTTCACTTATTTTTTATCTTGATTTTATTGAAAAGAGCAGACCAAAGGAACCGGAAAAAACTTGTCAAAACCATGTTCCTATGATGTCTGGGTATGTTTTTACGAGGTGTCTTGGAGGTGGGTGATGGGGGTCCGGAGGAAAGAGCTAATAAACAGGTAGCTGAGGGGGGACGAGGTGAGACGCCAATTCCGTGCTGCGCCAGGCCACTTTTACACATAATAGTAGTAACGAAAGCCACGTTCAAGCTCGTTGTGCACCACAGCTCACCCCGACTTTATCAACACGGAGAAAGACCTACCTACGTTAGAGTACAAGTCATTCTTCGTTCAAACCATCTCTTCTTTGATCTTGCATTCTTTACTGAGAGGGGAAAAAAAATACCCCTCATTGCAATGAGGGTTGTGGGAGTGGAAAGCATGGCTGCCCATTTCCCCCATACTATATAAGCTTATCATGCTTCATTTTGGCGCCGATTTCCTGAAATGTGATTCACAAAATGTCACACAGCGAACATTTTAATCAATTCGTACCCAGTTTACCCGCCGCAATATGCATGACACGTCCATTTAAAGTTGTTTTTAAGAGGTTACAGTGTTGCATACATTGAATGGGGAGGCACCTACTTGTGAAGTGATTCAAAGTGTTGCTGTAGGCCTACCGGTCATGTCAGCTTGTATTGTTACTTTCATGATGGAGCTAATGTTACACTATCAATTTTCGTCCCTACAGGTAAAGTTGAATTACACGGAAAGGTGATAGAGGTAGACTACTCTGTTCCCAAAAAACTAAGGTAGGCCTAAATGATGTATTACACACACACACACACACACACACACACACACACACACACACACACACAAAAGCATTTGTCATAGGCCTACTCTTATATTTTTGTCACATGGCAGTCTACGACCTGTAAGCTTCCGCTGTGAAAAGTAGGGGGAGTTTTCCCTCGTTGGTGGGGTTAGCACGTATTTCACTATACGCAAATTGAATGTTTTATTATCAGACGTGTGTGAATGTAATTACATTCATATTAAAAAATATATATGCTACAGTGTGGCCTCACCCCAGCAGCAACATATACGTGGCTCATGCGTGATCTGCATATTTAGGCCTATCCCATTTTTTTTTAAATGTGGACACTGAAAGACTAACAGTAGACGTGTCCACACACACACACACACACACACACACTAAATTAATATATCCAAGATTCATGGCTTGGATCTCCCATATGAGCTAACTTTACATGAAGCTACAATTCATGACATTTTATTCTTTATTTTCGCCAAGGCAATTTATATCCAATACGCAGAAAACTTCGATTTCATTATTGACTGTTACACTGCAATGTACTATGAGTTGCATACTAATCAAATGAGCCTTTCCTTTGGTTAGAGTGCTTATACGCGTGTGTAGGCCTGTGTGTGTGTGTGTGTATGTGAAAGAGAGAGAGAGAGAGAGAGAGAGAGAGGTGAAGTTGTCAGCTAATCTATGAGTCAACCAAAAGAACTCCACAATCCCACTTTTCTTATTTGCTCCTCAGTATCACTTCTCGTCCTGTACGCAGTTTACAGCCAGCAGCTTTTGATTGATTGAAATAATAAAAATAAAACCCATAAGGATTTGCTTGTGCGTAATGGCGGAAAATACATCTTATTCTTCGATCAGCGTAGCTGATATCCACTCCCACAATGCATATAGACCTGCCTCTATTTAAAACAATGCCTTTGAGCGTAGGAAAGAGTACATTGCGTGACAAAAAGGTAAATATTCAAGCCCCTTGTGGAGGAACACGTGACCCCTGCTTTATGCACTTCCAGCCCAGTCCTCCCCCTCCAGTTGCAGGCTAGACTTTCCTGCATTACAGTCCTCGCCTGTGTGCTGTGCCACTGAAAAAAAAAATTGAAAATCCTTAATGATCACTCTCACGTGTTATTTTCTTTACTCTGAGTTGATTTTGAGGGTATTCTGTAGGCTGGTGGGAGTAGGCGCAACATGGTGTAAGCCTGCGCCACTCCCCACAGCAATGCGCACGTAGGCCACGGAAATGTTGGAGAGCCTCATAATGGCTGCCATGATGGCCCTGCACTGAACGACTGTAGGGCAAATCAGATGTAGCAAACCTCCATACATGCGCCTGCATGTATTCAGTCAGCAGTTTGTAGGCCTGTGTGACCCTGCGTGGATACAGAAACACAACATAGCGTGATCTTCGCCACGGTTGACTTAGTTTGGTTGAAATATCTGTATTCACTGACACTTGCAGGTGCTCTTTTCAAAAATGCATTGAGGATCTGTGAAATTGGGTGAAATTGCACGTCTATGTGTAGCCTACGTGAAAGAGGCCCTGTGTGTGTCCGTGTTTCCCCAGAGGGCAGTGCAAAAAATGAGCTCTGCCATGCAGCTTTATTTGATATTGTCCGAAAATTATTTGTTCAAGTCGTTTTGTGCTGATGACGTTTTCTCACGTTCAGGATTGAATTGTGGCGACTGCTACAAAAGACTGGTCAGTTATTGTGCACACGTAGCCTACGCAGAGTTGTTTTGTTGTCGTCTGTTGCAGAGATATTTACGCTGATTTAGAATAAACTGTTTAAAATCTTATATTTGTCCTTTAGCGTGGGGAAGGCCTATAATTGCCTTAAATTATAGAAAATGAGTCAATGCAAGTTTAGATTAGGATTCTGATAAATAGCTGTCAAATTATTTCATGCTACCCTATTCGCTAATATATTGATAAATAAAAATAATTTATGACTGTGACTCACAGGCCTGCTTCACAGGAATTATATTTCCTTTCTGTGTGTTCTGTGTTAATCTGTTATTATGTAACACGGTTGTTGCATTTAAATAATAATGGGCATGATTATGCTTAGCTGGCTTTGAGGTAAAGCATATGTCATTACTATGGGGAAGTCATAGTAGAGCATAGCGTGAGGAATGAGCCAATCACCAGTTTTTGTTTTCTCAGTCAGGAAGCTGTGTAAGCTCAGGTTTCAGTCTCATCTTGAGGCCTTTCTTGTTAAGCTGCTGTAGATTTTACTAGTGTTCTCTGAAGTCTTGTTGTTTGTTCTTCACTTGAGTTTTGTTGTGTAATGTCTTCTGCAGTGTGCTGATAGCTATGGTGGATTTAACAATTAAATTATGCCTATTTTTAGGTTTAAAAAAATATGATTGATTCTGATATTGTTTGTGTAATTACATTTGCTAATGAGTTTATATTCTTGAAAGAATAGGCCTTTTAAGTGCAATTTTCAATAACTGTGAACAAAGAATTGCATTGTTGTGATTTTGATATCTGAATTTTGATTTTAATGTTGTTATTTTAGTGACAGTAATTTTACTTTTAAAAATAATAAATTAATTCCAAGGTATCATCTTGCATATGTTGTTACTTTGGGTTAATTTTAAAAGGAGTAAACTATCTTTTTGATTTCATTTGTCAAAGCTTTTGAAGCTTCTTTGCTCAGTAATTGCAAAATAATTAAGTGTACATTATCAATCTTATTTCAGTTAAATTTTTATAATGTAAGTATAATTTATATCAAAATTGATTGATATGATTACTTGATCAATGTTATAATAATGTAGATTATTTAATATAGATTTTACCTGAATTTTACTGCTGTGATCCATGTCATTCAAAATTAGTTGGAGAGTAAAACCGCAAATTATATGTTTGGCATATGTAATTTAATTGTCAACATCATCTGAGCTTGTTGCATAATTGTAGGCCTAAGATTAAAAAAGATTTTATCTTTTGACATGCTGAAAGAACCAGTTACAGAACACACTAACATTAGAGAAAATAAATTAAATCACTGATGAAAGTTGTTTGTAGAATCTTTAGGAATATATTTTTTTAAATTTATATTGGCTGAATTTGAATAGAATGTGCATTGTTTGACATATTTTGAAAGAAATTGATCACACTAAATGCTAAACCATATCATTTAGAATGTAAAATTAAATGTAATGAGTTCAAGACTGAAGTTGAGTTTGTCAGCCTAAAGGTAATTATGATGCACTTTTGCTGTTGTATTTTATGAATGGTGAGCACACTGCTACGAGAAATCAGAAACTATCTAAGATTTCCTCTTTTTTCAGCCACATAGTTACATCACCTACAGCATGTTGTATTTTAATTTAATCGTTTGAGTTAAAAATGAATTTTTTGTTTTTGAAGTTTTCAAAGCACATTTCTTAGTCACTGCTAGTGCAGTGCAATAGAAAGATGTATTTATAATTGTTCTAATTGTTCAAGGGGAGGCAGAAAATATTTGTGTTAACTGATGTTGGTTCTATGTGAATTATATGCAGTGTTGATTGACTAGAGGAGCTGTGGGGAAGGTGTGGATGAAGAGACAGATCAACAAGTAATATCAGGCACATGAGGACAGTTTTATGTCACTTCAGTTGTTGTGGGATATGTGTATGTAAAGAAGTGTGTTCTTGAATTTTAAACACTTGATTGGCTGCTTAAATGATAAAAATGATAAAGTAAGACTTTCCTTGTACAAATTATCTCTGTATACCTTTGGTTTAACCTGGTATGACTATTCTTAAGTAAACAATTGATCAACATTGAACTGAGTGGATTCTGGTAACTAACTGTTACATTACATGCCAGTAAGTGGTATCACAGTAAACAGAAGTTGAACCATCTTGTGCTATCCACATGTACATAACTTTAAATTTAAGGAAGTGAAATATAGTTTGATGAAGCTCAATTGATTACCAGGCCGGCTTCTTCCAAAACAGGTATGAACCAAGACTTGGGTGTAAACATCTGCAATGCACCACAGTGCACATGCAGATGTGTGTTGGGTTTGTCAATGCACACTGAGTCATAACAGCGAAATACGATATCCATCAGTTGATCCACTCCGAATCCATTAATACTCCCCAGTTGATCCTGGGTGTGGGGGAGCTCTCCGAATCAGGCTCCGGTTTTGTCCGGAGTGATAGCAGGAGGCACTGCACTGTTCCCCTCTCAGCCACTATCCGCTGCACCCTCCTCCTGACTCCTAATGTCTCCGTTCACCTGTCTGTGACGAGGGCTCAGTCATTTCCAGAGAGCACAAAAAAAAGGGGCTACCCTTTGTGGACCGAGGGGAACAGATGAGGCTTGTGTGTCAGAGGTGTCCCTCAAGAATGTTCATTTTTCTGCCCTAAAGAGCTTTGCTGTTGTCTGTTTAACTTGCCGTTGGTCTGCCTCAGGCTTTGGACTCATGAAAGGTGGGGGTGGAGGCGGGGGGGCATTTCATGTGATAGTCTGATGCACCTTTGACTGAGCTCCTCTGCTGTAAAATAATACTCATAAGAAGTGGGGGAAAAAATAGTGCGGTAAATGAAATAGCTTTGCATTAGCACTTCCATCCGTCATGCACCAGATATAGGCTTGTAATCAAGAGCGTTTAAGTTGCATTGTGATCTCAGTACTAAATTTGTGTGATTATTCCGTTCTCACAAAAGCAGAGGAGTGTATTTTTTTTTCTCTTGAAGTGATAACAGCTTTGCTAGAGCAACAGGGTACATAGCTTAAGGGAGAGGCAGGATTACATGTAAGAGAATTGTAAATTCATTGTGTGTCTATCAGACCTGTGGGATCGCTGTTTAAGCTCTTTGAGTTGGAATCTCTTTTTACACACACTTGAATGTACATCTCGGCAGCAACAGTTGAGTCTGTCTTTGGCAAGCTGTCATTCCTCTCCAACCTGTTGCATGAGTAATACGGCACCGCATGAAAACGCTCATTATAGCCAGGAATTCAATAATCAGCGATATGGCTTCAGGATGACAGCGGCGAGGTGTGGCC
>OMLF01015799.1:0-12621 GCA_900302615.1 Holocentrus rufus
CCTATTTCTATTGTTTTACAATGCGAGCAACTGCAGCTGACTCAATTTCCCCACGGGGATCAATAAAGTATTCTGATTCTGGTTCTGATTAATCGTGTAACACTTCCCATTTTTAAGACATTTCTAAAATCCTGCCACATTACACACACTGCTTAATATATGATCCCAACTTGTAGATCAAAGAATGCATTTCTGTGCATGTGTGGATGTTAAATGTACTGCAAGTAACATTTGTAATCATCAGTGTATCATTTATTAAGTAAGGGATTATCCACTCCGAGGCGGTCCTCTATTAATAATTACCGATGCAGAGGTGAAGGCCTGCAAGGGTCATTATTTTTCAATAGAGAACCTCCTTGAAGCGGATGACCATGCTTACTTCACAGGTTGCATCGCTGTCTCCATGCCAACATCAGTAGTTAAAGCAGTCGCCTGGATTGGAGTAAAATATCTTGCTCCACTTTTACTTTGTGCAGCGGTTGGGAGGCCAGTGTTATAGCTAAGGTTTAGTTTCTAGATTCTTCTTCATCTTAGCTAGCTTGCTAACCTACAACACACACAGCAGAAAGGTGCTCTATGGTGAAGCATATGAATTTGGTACTAACAGGTACAGTGATGAGGCTGCAGCTTGACAATAGATGGCTGCTATCCCGTGTCTTTTTTCAGCCATTTTGACATGAAATAGTAGTTAAACACAGGGGTTACTAATCACATTAATTAACATTCGTTTCTACTTAGGTACAGAACCTTAATTATTGTCATTAGTAACACCTGTGTTTACCTACTATTTCCTGTCAAAATGGATGCTGGCTCACTCTGAACCTTAATTAATGTCATTAATAACACCTGTGTTTACCTGCTATTTCATGTCAAAATGGCTGCTGTGGGAAAAGGTCTGTAGTGGTACTGCTGGTGCAAGTATTTCTCCAAATCAAGACTACACTTCCCCTAAACCCCTATGGCTTCCTGTCAAAATGAGGACATTGCTATGTATTCCCTCAACACCTCCTTGATGTTGCACCATGTGTGTTTCTTTTCTCTTCCCTTTTTACTGGAGAAGATAAACCGCCAGCCATTCACTCCATTTCCACAAAATTTGACCCAGTTGTACAAAATGTAAAAAGCAGTGCAGCTGCTGCCAATCTTCTCAGCAATTGTCTTGTGTGTGTATGTTAGGCACATGAATGTCTCAAAATTAATGATTTATTAACGTTAAAATACGACACATCGCAACTTTAAAACCATAAATCTGTACTCTTTTAAAAAATGTGTTGTACTGTTGTACTGTCAACTGTGTTGTCTTGTTAAAGATAATTACCTTCTATTTGAGTCATGCTCTGATATCAAGACATCACAGACCAGCGTACCACTAATCCACCTGGGCCTCCATGGAACCAAAGTGTAAATCATCCATGAAAAAGATTCTTTCAGGGGACCGATGGAGGATCAAACACACCTCATGATATACCAACAAAGGTGCTTCTGTGAGACAGCACTTTTACAATGTTATTGATAAAGGAATAAGAATAAATCTGATTAAAATCTCCCTCCTTGGGCAATTCAATCACTTGAAATACAAAACGGGGGAGTAACTTCCATAAATTGTGTTGGAGGTACCGTATGGAATTCATTTCATCAAAACAGCCAAGGAGAAACTTCAAACAGCCACCGCTTCATTATAATAGAGAATATTATTCACCCTAAATCTGCATCAAGCATAGGTAAGGTTGGCTCTGGGGAAGAGGGATAAAAATAGGGAATTCTTTAATCTCGGAAAAATCCTCTGGTTGTGGTATGAGTGCATGTGTAGTGCAAATCTAGCAGCAGAGCCTTTCTCATCTGCCTTTAAACCTGTTTGTTCCTCCCTCCACCATCCAACTGGGTCAAACACCACACAGTATGCGACTCTGGATCCACTGTGCCCTTGAGCAAGGCGCATAACCTCCAACCGCTCTGCAGCCAGAAGAAAAGAAGCTGTACTGGGCAGCTGCTGGGGTGAATGTATTGGATGAATGTTAAGTCGAAAAACTTTGCTGGAGAAATAAAGGTAAAAGAAAAAGAAAGAAAAGAAAACGCTCTCTCTCCATTCTGGGAAAAAAACAAAATGCTACCTGAAATTAATCAGTCAATATTTCAATAACACACTTTATCTCTAAACCCGTGGCCATTGTGTACACAAAGCCTTTATTTTGATTCATAACTTTAATAATAACCCATAACATCCTTTACTTTCATTCCGGCAAGTTTGTTGATTATTTTTAAATAAAGGATATCTCCCTAACCTCAATCTTGCCATTTCAGATATCTTTCATGAGTCCTGCCTTCAACATAATAACAACAACAAATTAGTCTCCTTGTTGTGCCATTGTTTGGCTGTTTCCAATCTCTGCGCAATATTATTGTGTTATTTCTGCATTATTAGGTCGGAATGAAGAGGAAAGGTGGGAGGGAAAGGGAGACAGGCAGTATGAAACCCGTGGCACCACAGAGGAGACTTTAACCCACTGAGGCACTAAGTCAGGTTATAGCTATCATGATTAAGATTAGTAACTGGCTTTGGACTATAGCCCTGTAATGACATTTGGGGCCCCAGTTTGCCATATTGTAATTAAAGCGAGACAATGTTGTGCACAGTCATCCATCTAGACTGCTGACTGCAAGTGAGACTTGTGAGTCAACATTTCAAGACACAAGAGAATAAAGCCTTTAAGCCTCAATTCTGATTATTACTCCTTTTGAGTCAGGGATGGAGATGTTAATATAGAGTGAGTAATGTAATGAAAATCATCATCAATCTAACGCAACAAGCAGAGACAGACTCGGCAGTGGGCTGGCGGCGTAACCACAGGTAGTCGAAAAACCTTTTAGCCATAATCCTGATTGCGAATATTAATTATGGAGATAAAATGAGCACCGAGCTGAAGAAGGAACGCGGTGAAAAAATCTGTCTAAACAAACAGAGAGGAGAGCGGCGGGCTGAGGCGGAGTTTTCTGAGATGCGGCGGTGGAGCGGGGATCAGGTTTCCTTGGAGAGGAGCTGGATCCGTGTTCAGCTCAGGGTACACACTGCCAACCTGCTCCGGCCTGCTCCTTTATGAAATGCCTCTTGTAGAGATCGATAAAATGTTGGAGTTGATTAAAACACCAATGAAGACACCCAGGAGTATTCTCCCTCCGACGACTGTAGGAGAGTTTTTCTATTCCGGCCCTGCTGTTTTTAAAGAGAAGGCAAGTCAGCCATAATATTGTAAATAAATGGACATATTTCTATTTGTTTGCAAGAGTGTAAAACTTCAAATTCAATCAAGGAAGCACGGCTCTGAAAAGCACTCTACCGTGGCTTCGGATGAAGGTAATCATGAACCTGAACAGCATGACCGGCTAATAAGATCCTCTTCCTGGAATTTGGTTATGGAGCCCAAACAACAATAGCTTCCAATAATATCCATCCAGAAAATAAAGACCTTAAAGTAGTCCGGGGGAAGTGCCAGGATGGCAGGAAGTGGAAAGCTGATGAAATTGACTGTGTGTCTTTGGCACCTTTCCCTAAAGCAGGTCCCAATAAATCCCTTGGCATGAGCCGGGCCAGCCGAGTGCTTTTTTGTCATAATCCAGAGGTTTCAGGGAAGTGATCATGGCACTTACACCAAGCAGACCTGCATCCAAACCTACTGCTGCCTGGAGCCGGCAGACAGACCAACCAGAATGCAACATCGGGCCTTCTGTTGTGCCCATTCTTACTTCCACTGTCCTGAGGACCGGATTAAACATTGTTTTAGCTAATTAAAACATTACTGCTGACCCAGAGGCCCAGCCCCAGTTTTTGTCTTTGTCACAATGAGTTTTTCTCCCGACCAATAACACAGACAATAGCCGTAGGAGCTGCAGGAGTCCCACAGAAAATGGACACAACTCTTTTCAGCTCTGGAGGCTTATGCAATCAAAACTGTTATCGTCTGGATGTGAAGCAGGGGAACCCTGTGCTGCTGTCAGAAGCTGTACAGACGGCGCATTTGTCGAAATCCCACTTTTTATTGCAGGCGGGCTGAGTTACCGCTGCACTTTGGCTCCGTCCCCAAGAGGAACGGTTTGGAAAAATCAAATTTCGCTTACTTTTGAGCAACTGAGATTTACCTGGAATGCTCTGGTAGTTGATTCAGGGATGCTAAAGTTTTATGTTTGTTTGGCTCCACTGTGTAATATCTAAGAAAGAAAAGTTTGCAATAGTGATAGATGATGCACAAAGGGGGTCAGCAGCTACCAGGAACTTTTTTGTCCACTGACCATGGAGTCTAAATGGTGATGATTGTGTACCTGCAGAGTGACTCCCTTACCAGCCCTGCATACAGTAAAGTAAACCCACATCTGAATGGTTTCTAGTGGAAATTTCTCACCCTGATGACATCACCATTAACTTACTTACAGTAACAGAACTGTTGAAGAGGATCATGTATTACTGTAATGTCTGTTTTAGATGTACATTTACATTTTAGACTTTTAACTGATGCTCATATCCAACCCATCTTTCACTGCCTACAGCAAAAACAACAACAGAAATCAATAACAATAAAAGCAATATTAGAAATATATTCCTGTTTTGTTGGAAAGTTATTAATAAAAACTTGACAGTGCCATCTAGTGTTTTGGTGGTCTATGTGCAGATCGACCAACTGCCATACACAGCTGTGGGGGTTGCTACGGTGACACTAAACCCTAAATTGACCGTTTAATTAATAGTGATTTGATTTTGCTGTGTCAGGCTGGCAAAATATGCAAAATAGGTGTTTATATAAATATACTTGGTTTGCATGATAACCAACATGTGGAGGTCTGTGTTCCCTGCTGGTGTATAATTCCTGCCTCAGGCTCACTCTTTATTTTGAAAGAAGATTGAAGGTCAAAGTATCTGGACCAGATTTATCAATATGCATCGCATATATCAATGTGGATAGCATATAGTGCAGTATAGATTTTGTGCTTTTTCACAGTGTTGATGAATGTAAAGAACAGCTGAGCTCAAACAAACTATAACCACACACTATTACAGCAGATTACAATCACTTTCTACGTGGAGTCTGTAGCTTTAAAAAATGTACAAGGCTCTTTTAATTGAGCATTAAAGTCTAAAGACTCTTTCCAAGAGTCAATACACCCAACAACTAATATCAGCTTTATTTTTCATTATTTTAATGCACTATATGAGGATGAATATGTGCATCGACCATTAGTGATTTTTGAGCTTGGGAGCTTCCCGCGGACACAGGGCAACACCACGCCGCATAATGCCAGCACTTCACATCAGTGGCGCAGCGTTTATTGATTTCAAAGTGCATCTCTAGATTCCCGGTGTGTATCTGTCACAGTGGAAACCAGCAGATGAATATTTCACCATCAACAAATGGTGAAATATAGCTGATTGTTGTTTTAATTAAATTTGCTAAAGCAGCTCTGGGAGACAACGCTGACATCGTAATTTCTAACAGACAGCCAGGCAGAGACACGGAGTAAAACCTAAGAACGAGTTAGCATTCCAGCCATGTGCTGTTTTCCTATATTACAGTGTTTCTCTAGTACTTATTTATGTTAATTTGAAGTTGATTTGTGTCTGGCTGAAGCATCTGCTCTGTCTGCACATCGCTTATGATGCCCAAACGGCGAACAGCACGGTTTGCTGCATGCACGCTGCTGCAACAACGGCCAACGAGCGTGTCAAGCGAGTCCACAGTTCGGCCCTCGGCTGGCTTTTGAAAACCGAGAAGCGCCTTCAACTATTTTAACAATCTGACGCATCAAATGAGGAAAGCCTCTGCTCATTCTTCTGTCGAGTCGGCACTCCTTCCCGTTTCATTAAAAGAAATGGAATCCAATCTGGAGTGCGCTTTCTCCTTGACAGCTCAACAACAAGGACACTCAACTTTCCAACACACCACTCACTCGGTAGCACAACCACCATGTAAATTTATGGAAATGTAGGTAAGGATGTGGGGAATTTACTGTCTAAACATCTTCAGAGTGTGTGTTATTTTAAAGCTTGCCACCCACGCCTTAACAAGCCACTGCATGCACATGACATAGAAACATAAGGGAGCGCTCAGGATGCACGTCATACATGCATCGACATAAGTAGTGTTTAAAATCCCACAGCCGAGGTCAAAGGTCAGCCGCACCATGAAGACTCTATTGGCAAGCTGATGCATTTTTGAAGAAAGTGCGTAACCAATTAAACAAACTGTTCTTGGTAATTAATGAAACTGACAGACAAGCAAAAGCCAGTTGTTAACACAGGCCACTGTGGGGTACCATTAAAAAAATAAATAAAAAACTTTGGCTGAAAACATGCAAAATTATTTCAAGCAAGACGGCACCGCTGGAATTCTGTTTAAAAGAAGCAATCATAATAATCCAACAGGAGGCATTTTCTGAAATTCGACCAGGAACTGCATCAAAATGAATTATATTCCAGAGGCAGTCAATTGAAAGTAATTACTTGACCAGCTCACACAATTATGCTCAGAATTGCTCATAAAAGCATAATAAGAGCAGATTTAAGTGGTGGAGATGACTTTGTATTCCAGTCAAATCAGACTGCATGATGCCAACAGAAATATAAATAAGAGGTGTTTAAGGGACTTCAAAAGCTCACAGTGGAGACAGGGTAGCGCCTGTTTATTATAGATTACAGGGGATGTTTAGCACAGATTATTACTAAAGATGGCAGGTAATACAAATGTCAAGCTTCTCTAAGCAGTGAGCGTGTTGCAGTGAGTAAGCAGTGATACAGAGCCTCAGACTGTCCAAAATATGAGCACATTTGTACTGCGAAAAGTGAATCCTTCTTAAAGAGCGGTAAATATAACCAGAGGTTTAGCGAGCAGCAGCTGTTTGTCAACTCAACCTGAGTTGTCACATCTAACATCTGCGCTGCCGGCGGCCTGTCTGCGACGGCGGCGAGGCGCAGGGGCTGTGAGCTGAATGACAATGATGAATTCAGGGGGACGGACCTCATGTTTCAGAAACATAACCCTAGCAGGTGACATCCAAATCATTCCCGCTCTCCGCTGGCAGAAATGAGCACGGCAAGATTCAGAACATGAAAAACACCTCTGCCACCCGGCTGGAGGTATTCATCCCAGCTCAGTTACAGCTGGCTCCACTCAGTAGGCTGCGGATCGGGCCGCCTCCCTCCATTAGCCTGGAGGATCCATTTATCCTTTCATCACGCCGCACTCCTGCAACAATAACACCATCACCCCGCCACACGTCACACATCAGGGCCGCTTTGGGCCGAGTAGCGGCTCCTCGGCGTTCGAAGTAATGAGTAATCGTTTAAGAAGAAGAGAAGAAGAAGAGCTAATCATATCAGGGGCTGAAATCAGGTGCTCGGTGCTTGAAACACTTCAGAGAGGAGCGAGACGGAACGCTGGCCTATCCTCCAGCCAGTGAAAGGACCCAACGGCGATGACATCACCACATTGACGAAACAGGCCTCAACCAGACGTAACGCCTTTGAACCAATTATAGAATTCAATCAAACGCATTTTCTCTATGGGGAAAATCCATGGGGTTTTCATATAATCATCCCCGTCACAGTCCGTGATCTAAGCTGGCATTTAAAACTTTTTTATCTGCAGGTTTCTCTCCTAAATGGGACTGGATCCACTGAATGCTGCTGCCACTTTCCAACCCAAATCATTATTTTGCTAACAAAACGCTGCGGCGCACATTAAATATGGAGCTGACTGGCCTGTGACTGGCCTTGCTCGATAAATTTACAGCTAGAATCAATCTAGCTGCTGCTGGGCCATAAAAATAACCTGGCCAGCAGGTAACATGTCTGTTTCTTTGTCTGGTTCATTTGTTCACAGATGACGACAAAAGTATTAAGAGGAGGGAGAATCAAAAAATTTAAGCTAACTTTCTTTTTTTCATATACAAACAAATTTCCAAATCTCATAAATTATTTTGAAGGAGTTAGAAAACACAATTTAAATAGCAGGTAAACACAGGTGTTACTAATGACATTAATGAAGGTTCTGTTCAATTTAGGTCTAACAGAGCCAGGGTCCTGCTATTACTCATACTGGCTCACTGGAAAGACTCTGCTACACTTAAATGGAACAGAACCTTCATTAATGTCATTAGTAACACCTGTGCTTGCCCTGCTATTTCATGTCAAGATGGCTGCTGTGAAAAGGGTCTATGTGAAGAAGCAAGCATGCGTTATTTCACAAAAAGGTCTGTACATTCAAAATCTACATGTTCAGAATCCATCTCACAATACACACAGCCTCCAGGCCGAGGAGAGCCACGGGTTCAAAAAAAACAAGCGCAGGGACCGTTTAAGTTTTTGAGAACTTTGCATAGCAAGCAGAACTGAAAGACAGAGTAACAGCAGCTTGGAAAACAAACGATTGCGGCCCTCGTGTTGTACAGCGCAGGCAGGCTGCCAGCCCTCTGAGCTGATCCAAACCTAACTTGTAATCCCCAGCTGGGGTCTGTCTAGCGGAGAGGGAGACAGGAGCAGGTTGCTACATTGTGCCTGTACCTGTCTTGCTGCTGAGAGGGGATCGGGGGTGGTTATACAGTAACACCAGGCCCGGGCCTGCCTGGATGATTGCCACTGCCGCACAGCAGCTCTCAGCATCTCCCAGCATCCCCCTCTGCTGTAGCTGTCATACGCAGCCACCTGGGGCTGCCATCTTGACTTGTTTTGACGAGGCTGGCTGAGCGGAAGGAGTAGCAGGGGCAGATGGTACTGTAAAACTGGCAGGGGTGACGTGGCTGGCATCAAGCCGGGCATCCCTGTGAGTCTCAGACAGCAGGAAGCCACCTTGACCCAGCCAGGACTGCCAAATCTTAATTCCCATCACCCCACTGGAGACAGAGGGCCGGGGGCCACGCTGATCCAGGCCCGGTGAAGACAGCTCAGACAGCCCGGCCTCCCAGCAGCCCCCAGGTCATTGGCTAGCGCTCTGCCAAACACCCTATCAGGAATATTTTCATAGATCTTGGCGGAGCACACATTCAGTGGCACTAAGTGCAATAACCTGATGGCTAACCTTACAAATGAGCTCTTTGATGAAGGAGGACAGCAGGGAGAGAGACAGGCAGCAAGAGAAAAATGAAACAATGCTAAAACACCACAGGAATGACAAAGTTATAAACCATTTATAAGGGATTTAGGATGACCCTGGGACTGGCTGAGTTATCAATATTATATTGACATCATTATGTGTGACTATATTGTCTGCGATTTTGGATATTGTAATATATGTGATATAGCATAAGTGTTGTCTTTTCCTGGTTTTAAAGGCTGCATTACAGGAAAGGGATGCAATTTTCTGAACTCTTCCTGGTTGGTCATCATATCTACATGATTGGTGACTGCTCATCAAAAATCTCCTGTGTAAATATCTTAAGAGAGGACAGTCAGTCAGAAACAGTCATCCCCATGGTATCGTCACATTATCAATATCAAGGTATTCAGTCAAAGATAATGTGATATTTAATTTTGATTTTGCCCAAGGCAACACCAGTCTCTGTAAATAAACTGGAAAATCTTCCAATTATAATAGAAATAAATCTATTTAACTGTATATAAATACAGAATTCTGATTTTTTTTATGCACAAATCTGCATGCACAGAATGAAACCTATACGAGTGCTGTTGTGCTTTGTACCAAAGCCTTTTCAAACACCTTTTCGATGTTTTTTTCCCTTCCTTCCTGTTATTTACTTTGTGTAATTGCTGTTAATAGGTGCACAGAGCCAGCAGGTCAAGCCCACATTGCTTCCTCCTCTCCTCTGGGGTCAATATGCGGAGGAAATAAGGAAAACAGGCCAATTAGGAGGAAAGGAGCATTCAATATCCTAACACCTAACACCCAACCCCGCTCCCGCTTTGCCAGCCATGTTCCCCCACTGCGGCCTCAGACTGACCTATTGCTCCATTTATTCCTTTACTCGTTTCCCACTTCAAACATGTTTTTTTTTTTTTTTTTTTGGAGATAAGCCATAACAGAGCCTTCATGGTGTCAAAAAAAAGAAGCTGGTGAAAAAGGATTAAAGTGTTGGGCATATATAGGATTAGAGAGAGGAGCACAGAGGCGAGCCGCCTCAAGCTGTACAGGAGGACATCTGAAGCTGCTGTTTATTATCACACAGGAACACCATTAAAACCAGAGGCCAGGGCGATGCTCTCCAGTCAGATGTAGCCAGTAAGCCAAGAGCTGAGCCAGGGAAGGCTATGCCAATGTTTTACTCTCCTCTGACATGACTTAATTAAAGTGCTATAGCCTTTCTTTAACTTCTTCAGATTTAATTGGATCATTAGCAGAACAGATTTAATTACAGCCAGAGCCGAATGGTTTGCATTAAATCTGCACCTGGAATACTTGGTCACCTATCAAAAGCGGCACAAAGAGGGAGCAGTTTGTCAAGGAGACGCGGCGCAGCAGACTGGCCCCCACACTTTGGTTCAGATTGAGTTTATTTGCGCTTTCAGCTAATAAAAACTAATAACACAAGATATAAATTGTGCAGTTGAGTCAAAAAATGAAAAAAAGCCTCAAAAGTGGCTCATAAAAGCCCATGCCACCCAAAACGAAAAAGATAAGGGGGAAAAAAATCTAACAGACAAGTGCAGACTGGACAACAGACACCAAATGATAATAAAACTTAAAACATAATCATTAAAAAAATGAGCGAGAACAAGGGGAAATAAATTAGCAAGCCTCAATGTGGACAATGATAATGACATCAGAAGGAAAGTGACAATGTGGTGGTGGAGGGAAGTGTGTGTGTGTGTGTGCAGTACAGTACAGTCATGGTGACATTTGTGAGGGAAGTGTTCACTGATTATCAAAGGCTTCAGTGAGTCTTCAGCTGTGATTGCCAGCATCACTTCAAAGTCTTTTAGGCATTTGGAGAAAGCTAGCACTTCTGACAATTATCACACAATTGTGATCCTGCCTGCTCTGTTGCTGGGATATGAGGCTCAAACAATTTCTTCAGTGAAACGAACAAGCTATTTTGAAATATCAATAGCCATCTAGACTATAACCATATATATAATGGGCCGCCTGGATAATCCGTGCACGCTCTGCTGGCTTTGAGGGTACGCCTCACTTGATCGGCGCTGAAATTTAGTCGTGATAATGAGATATGAACTCATACAAATCAATATTAAACAAAGAGAAAAGACAGTATGGACTAATGTGTTACACTGCCATCTCCTTAGCACGAAAAAAGAGTTCAGGGTTGCATGATTATGACTAGAACAACAACCCTGATCACTGATTTGTTAGATATTGAGATATTATCGCTCGGGATTATTGAATCTCAAAAATTCTGCGAGCAAAATGATTTTACTGCACATTTTTAAATCAGTATGTTGAATATTTTAAACCTCATCTGGCATGGTAAAAGCAGCTACGAGGATGGAAACAGTTTCAATTTCATGCTAGTGCCTCTATATGACCTACATGAGCAGACCATCAGTGAGAATATTGGATATTTCTATGCAATTATTCTAAATGCCTGTCAGATTCCCCACAAAATATGAAACGATTTATGGCACGCTCATGTTTACATTAAATTTAGCACTGTAGCATGAGGGAGTACATGCATCGCTATGCATCCTGCAAGCAGGTGTGTTTTTAAAAATAAGAATAATAGAAAGAAAAAATAAGTTTCACTCGCTTCCAAAATAAATGCACACACTAGCAAAAACCTTTATGACACGAGGCGGCGGTGCTCATGGGAAATGCAGTCTGCAGTCCTGGGAAACCGCTTTTGCCCACAGGGGCCGCCAAAATCAACACAAACTGAAAGTTCCTTGAAGCTGCTTTAAATGAAATGGGATTAATTGTCGTTAAAGCTGAAATAAAAAAACTGAAATCCAAAACCGAGAAACATGGGGGAAAGAGACGGAGAGAAACTCTGCTGCTCCTCAGACGGACATTTTGGCCTCCCTGGATTCACAGAAGTGGAAAAAAAACCTCTCTTTCCTTTCTCACATTATCAAAGTCGGTCTACTCTATCTGTCTCTGTCAGGGAGAAATCAGCTCGCTGCCACAATCGCACAGCATCACACAGCACCGCACAGCACCACACACAGCATCAGTGTGTGAGAGGCCGGAGGCTCCATCCAGAGGCCAGGCGGGCAGTAGAGCCAGAGGGCTGGGGAGAATGGCCCGGCCCTCTCCCCCGTGGCACAGTAAACAGCAATCTGCACGGCTGAAATCCTCATCCTCTTGTCCAAACACATCTGGAGGTTCCTCGCCTGTGTCGTTTGATTGACAGCGCCTGTGTCGGAGGGCTTGGCGCTGTGTACACTGAATGTCAGGCCTCAGCCAGACAACTGTCTGTCAGCACGCAGGTTGTGGAGCTGGGGCTGATGGGCGAGGATGGAGGATCGAGGATGGAAAAGAGGGGGAAGGGGAGGAGGAGGAGGGGAGGAAGGCTGGCGCAAAGTGCCGCCGCGGTAATGAGAAAGCCTCATCTGGCCTGCGGGGACTGGCTGCCTCAGAGAAGAGCTGCCAGTGTTGCACCTTTTAGCTCCGGCCGCAGACAGGCAGCCGGCTAGCTTGCGAGAGCGAAACGCAATGGCCCACCCCCCCC
>OMLF01015800.1:7734-18589 GCA_900302615.1 Holocentrus rufus
AGGGAATATAAAATATGATTGAGCCCATGGGAAGTGCAGCTAACTCTGAGAGGAGAAGAAGAAGAAGAAGAAGAAGAAGAAGAAGAAGAACTACATTAAACACTCTTCTTTCATTTGGGCCAAATCGCACTTGGCAGACAAATGGCTCGACATTTCTTATTTCCTTAAGTTAAGTTTATATTAACTTATATTGACTCAGTTTGAACAGGTAAGTTCCTGAAAACTTTAAATTTAAGAGATACAAAAGAAGCATCAAGGTGTTAAATTAAATGTATAAAAAGTGTCTGTTTTTCACATTGGTTTCTCTCCATTTTCTACTTTGAATTCCAAATTGAGAAAAGTGAGACATAAAAGACTAGCTGCATAAATATGGTGGCTGCTTGTGGCCCACTGCACCATGCAACACACAACTGAACTGCCTCTCAAATCTTGAAGCAGATGTTGATGTTTACACACTTTGCACTGCGGGATGGGAAGATATGGAACCAGGAATGGGGAAGGAATTTGTCACATTGGTAGAAGGCTTACTTTTGTAGTATACACAGCTCTATACGAGATCACAAATCGTCAACCACCAGAATTGGCTGCTCAGCTACCTGGTAGTTAGCGCCACTTTGCTACTTTTATTTTGAAAGTCTAAAATTGGACTTTTAAGACTTGTAAAACCAAGGGAAATCACACCCAGAACATGCTCTTTTTGTGCTCAAGATCCAAGAACCAATTTTCCATCTTTGCAATTATCACCCAGGTTGGAAAAGAAAATCTGAATTCTGGTAGTGACAGCCAATCCCCAGAGCAGCTAAGCTCAGAGGTTGACTGCTCCTGAAATTTCTAAGGAGTGCATACTGAGCAGTAAAAAAAATGCTCATCCAAAGTGAAATAGTGCTTTAAGCCAGTTCATCACACCAGCATGCAGGATATTGCATTATGAACATGGCTGGAACAACTGTGCGTGAAAGACATGATGAAGACTGAAGAGGTCAGTAGCCAGTGCAATTTGAGCCTCCAAATTTGCTGCTTCTCCAGCTGACTGAACACTTTTATTGGAGAGTGGCTCATGACATATCACTGAGCCACTAGGGGGCTCCAGGGAGGATATTGCCTTGTCACCAATTGGAATTTTACCACAGTGAAATATAGGTAATTCCCCAACACAGCTCTCCCTGTAATATATCATTGTGTGCTTGTGACTGCCTGCATGTGTGGGAGCACATGTGGGCAGTCTGTGCATGTGCATGTGCGTTCGCATGTGTGTGTGTGTGTGTGTGTGTGTGTGTGCATGCATGTGCACTCTCTGGCCCCTACCATCCATAACAAGAATGTTCTACCTTGCCCCTGATTTGAACTCCCTACATCATGCCATATTGTCTTCCACCCCTCCTCTGACACCCCACAAGCAATCCCCACCCACTACCACCACACACACACACACACACATGCACACACATGCACACATACACGCACATACTAATCAGGGCTAGGCAGCCAATGTAAGAAGTTAAGGTCTGCAGGGCTGTTTGATAGCAGATTAGACTGGCATGTCACGACTAGGGACCAGACCACACAGCAGACAGTCACATGCTGTATCCACACACACACACACACACACATACACACACTAATAAATTCCCAGTCACATACAAGGAAAACATATGTGAATGCATGAGCACACACTCTAAAAGAGACGGAACATGTGCACACAAACCCTTTTGAAAGCAGCCTTTCTAAGGTCAGCGCTGTTGCTGGTGATAGTGCTCCATGTCATTCAGAGCGGCCAGCTAGTTTTGAGGCAGCTGTGCAAGATGCATCTGTACCAGTTCACACATAAAACTCGACTGCTGACCGGAGAATCCCAATTCAAAAGCCCAATTTGTGAATATCAGTTCTTTTTTTATTGTTTCGGTCTTTTTGCATCTTTCTTTCTCCCTCTTTGTCACACTTTTGGTGCGTATATCCTCCCTCACTTTGTGGATGTGGCTGTAGCTCATGCCTCATTCATTTGATGTGGCTCCTGTTTGTTGGAAAGACGTGACGGCTCAAAGCTTCAACTTGGAAGTGTTCGCACATTCAAACACGTTTGAAGCCATAATTGAAGTTTTCTGTAGACTTTGGTCGCTCATGATAATTATTCCCATCTTTTTTTTTTACATTTCATATTCATATTTAAAAGCATGAAGTAATACATGACAACTTGTACTTTATAGGAAGTCAAACATTGTCAGCTACAAAGAAAACATAAGTCGTTGCGTCCTGCGACTGCATTTTATTGTATTACAATCTGTTGCAGTCTCTTGAATTAATGGAAACACTGTAGGTTCCACAGCTGTCCTACTTAAATGCTTTAGACTATAAAGATTTATTAGGCCAAGTTTTTTATTTCTTTTTCTGGTGGAATGGAGTACAAGATTCTGCATATTTCTAGCAATGGATCAAATTGTACCATTTTTTGAAATGATGCAGGGAAGAAAAGAGCAGTTAATTAATGCTTTAAATATAAAAATGATAAATGAATATACATTATGCGTGACAGTAAAATGCTTCACTGGTCTGGATATTTTTTTACAGGTGCTTTGCATATAATGACTGCCACTGATTACAAGTCCCGACCAAATTGCGCGTCAAATCACATCAGTCTAAGAAAGTCTTAAAACTGCACTGAAATGAATCACACCATCATGGATTGGCGTGTTTGGCTGCTTTACAGTCTAGCCATTCATTCTGTTCATTCCAACTTGACTTCATTTATTCCACATATCTTGACGACAGATTCAGTTTGTGCAACTAACAATGTTGACATATGAAGAATTTCTGCATCGTCTTGCAGTGGGAAGAGTCAACAAGGGAGGGAACATGCAGGGAGAAACAAACATGATGGATTTGAACGCCACACCATGAAAGTGTCTATCATCCACCAGCTGGAACAGTCCTCTCAGTCAACACTTTTAGCCCAGCCAGATATCCAGTCAACAGTTCAACTCAAACAGTTTTTATTGACAGAGATAACAGAAGTGGAGATAACACAGTTAATGTGCTGAGAAAACAGGACAATGGATGCATTTAAAGGTAACTAAAGAGAGTGGATTTCAGTTTATTAATACACATGTTAAGACCATTGATTTCTACTTATTATTTTTTAATTTTTATTTAACCATTTATGCATGCGAGATTTGCTTACACAAACTGGCATGTGAGTGCTGCCCACTACAACCCCAGTCACCTTCCTCATCCAGGTTGTCCCCAAAGCCCCTGGGAATCATTGATTTTATGGCCAGAAAATGGCTTTTCAATCCCATCCACCATGCCAAATCAGTTCTAATTCAAACTATCAAGAAAATTAAGACTAATTTCTATGGCTGAGTGATCAATATTATATCAATAAAGTGGTATGTGAATGGATAATGTCTGGGATTACTGTAATATTGTGATTATGGCATTTGTGTTGTCATATCCTGGCTTTAAAGGCTGCATTACAGTAAAAGGATGAAAAAAAAATCCACGTTACTAATGACTGTTCAAAAATCAAAAATCTCTTTTCTCTTGTGTAAATGTCCTATGAAAATACCAATAGTCATCCATACAATATCATAACAAAACTGATTTTGAGGTATTCAGTCAAAGATATTGTGATATTTGATATTGTCCCTATTGCACAGTCCAATTAATTTCCAAATCAGTTTTTTCATGAACTGTTGGTTTTGATTTCATTGTTTGTCTCCTCAAAGAACTATACAGCAGTTTCTACTCTTTCAATAGAACTAAACCCACTATTTCTAGAGACTTCTGCATGTTATCCTCAACTTTGACAGTTCACTAAGAAATTCAACCTCTAACTTTTCCAATAAGTTTTCATATTCCGCTCCGGTTTTCATACACAGAAATAACACCCAGAACTGTTTTGGCTTAGTTGTTAAATACACGAGTAACAGAAGAGAGAAGGCTCGAGTTATTTTCAGTGTATATGACTTTGCATGCACCTCTTGTAGAACATTGGCTAGAAATTAATAGAACGGAGTCACCATCTTGATAAAAATACACAGTGGATGGGAGCGATATTGTGCATGATTGAATTCTGATGTGTGACTCACTTTCACTTTTCAACCTGTTTTTACCAACATTTGCAGAACTATTTGTGCGGTGTATTAAAATCCCCGACTCTCCTCACCAAATGTTACGCAAACAAAAATAATGGATGCAAGCTAGTATCATATTTTCCTGGCAGCCACCGTAAAAATCAGTTTCTCAACGGCACGTCCCTGTGAGTGCAAAATGTCTCTGGATAGAGCGTTTCTGCCCGGGATTCATCCTGCGCGGTCTGGACTGACTCGGGACCCCCAGATGAATGTGAACGCGAACTATTGTGTCATGGTGCCTGTGATCATAACGCAAAGCCTACATTGTGCCCAAGAAAGAAAAAAACGCAATAGAATAACATTTGTGTCCAAGACATTGACCTCTGTCTGACCTCTTTGATGCTGCTCTCTCTCACACACACACACACACACACACGCTCACACACACACACAGGCGCGGTCTGGTGGTGTTGCTGATGTTGGCACATTTGTGCTCTGGGACAAGAGCAGCTTCATTGGCACTGATTACCGCTTTATCCTTCCCCTGCAAACACCAGCCAACACCACCCTGCATACCAATGGATTCAACCAGCCAGAGAGAGAGAGAGAAGAGAGAGAGAGAGAAAGGGAGGGAGGGGGGGAGAAAGGAATGGAGACTGGATGAAAGAGAGATGGGTGGAAAGAATGAAGGCAGAAATGAGGAAAAGGAAAAAACAAGAGGGTGGGAGGCGATGAAGGTGTGGCTTTTAAGAGATAAAAGGGAGAGAGAGAGAGAGAGAGAATAATGAGTAAAGGTTACATTTACAGCAGTTAGTAAACCATGCTTGGTTATAGCACAATCTTCCCCCGAATTATGCAACTGCACTGTTCATTGAGCCACAACTCTGTGTCAAGTCAGCATATCAGACGCTCGCACTGTGTCGCTGCGAACCGCGCAGGAGGGAGCGTTCTGCAGAGAGCCACAGAGTTCTGCACAATCCGAGGCCCGCGGACGCGACGCCCCGGGCTTGTCAGTGGGACCGCGCGACAGTGCCTGCAATAACTCGGAGATAGAGGGGAGTCGTCGCCGGCGGAGTTATCATTCACCGCCACATCGATGGGCTTCAGATGTGTCAGACGAGGGCCTCCTGAATGAGTCACCGTCCGCAGTCTGAGGAGAGCTGATAAGACCTGACGGAGGACCCGCTTTTCAATGGGAGACGGATGGAGTTGGAACAAAACACACGGGGGACATGCACATGCCCACACACACACACATACACACACTCAAACACCTGCATACACACACACAT
Organism: Holocentrus rufus; assembly: GCA_900302615.1. Taxonomy (NCBI): domain Eukaryota; kingdom Metazoa; phylum Chordata; class Actinopteri; order Holocentriformes; family Holocentridae; genus Holocentrus; species Holocentrus rufus. The sequence continues at coordinate 13,097 of OMLF01015800.1, forward strand.
AAAGGATAAGGTGGCAGACAAATGAAGACAAAAGTTAAATTACACTGTCTGGGATTACAAGAATCTTGTAAAAATGTGAATACATACTATGTTAGTTTTTAATAAAACTAATAAAATCATACATATTTGAGATAAGCTGAATACAGAATCACTCTGACTGTGTTATGGAAATGAATACCATTCAAATTGTGAGACTATAGAGCACAGGCTTCCTTGAAATAATGATTAATCATGGTGGTAGACAAAATTCATAGATTCATATTTCAGCTAATTTCATATTCTGTTTTTGTGTGTAAATGTGCATAATGTATTTAAGATAAAACAACACATGCAGAGCGTTTTATCACTTATTTTTTTTCTTAGGTGGACACTGAAAACAAATACAGTGACAGATAAAGCTGTTATGTTATCACAGTGGAGGGAAAGGCTGTATTTGGAGAAGAGGATGCAGGGAGAGAGAGAGAGAGAGAGAGAGAGAGAGAGAGAGAGAGAGTTTGGAACTATTGCTATACAGAACACTATGCCAATCCAATCTTCCACATTGGCAAAAAGAATGTTTCGTGACCAAACAATTCCAATTTTTTTCCCCCGTTGAATTCCAATTTGTCTTGGGACAGATTGGTGCCATATGTGACTGCTTGGACGTGAACCACCCTCTTTAAGTCAGTAAAAGACTGTAATGTTTAGGCATTACTGAGTGTCTTTATTAAAGACACTCTGTTCCAGAATAGCATTTTGAGGCAAGCATTCACGCTGTTTGTTTATTTGCACTCCAAAACAAGAAGCAAACTTTTTTTCCCCCCTTTTTTCCCTTTTAGCGAGAAGCTTTAATAATAATAATCGAAGCACGAGCTCTGAATGTTTCTTTCCTCTTGGAATATGAACAAAATGTCTTGGGAAGAAAGCTCAAACTCTGACATGCTGGCGAACATCATGCATTTATGGCACCGTTAATATGTTGGGACAGCCTAATTGGTTTCCAGTAAGCTTTTTGCCATTCATCTGGTTATTTATGCCGTAATTTAGGCGGATGCTGTATTGCTCTTATGCAGATCAAGACTGGGAGCGCTGAGAGAGAGAGAAAGGGAGTGATGAGAGGGAGAAATAAAGACTTCAACTTATTGCTTTGCAGATTACTAAACTGCACGGGTGGCACCGCAGGCTCCCTGGACCATACCCAGGGGTTAAAGTGTCCAAATTGCATCTCGCCAAAGCTCAGCTCTGGCTCCTGGGCTTAATTTTCCCTTTTCTTCCACGAAATACTTATTCAGCACGGAGATGTTCCTGAAAAATATTGATTAGTATTCTTCGCTGAAGCTGAGACCTGCATATTTTACATCAATATCAGTGTAGATTGCCATTGGTTAACTGACTCGTCCATTGTGGCTGAACAGCTCCGAGCGCTTTCTGAACACTCGTGTGTATTCAAAGCTTTGAGTGAAGCCATCCCTGACCAAAACAAAGACTCCTTGTCTTTGTGTTTCTTTTTCTCATGGTGAGTTACACAAAATAAGCTGTGATTCAAGCTGGGTAACATCACATCAGAGAATTAGCCAAAAGCTAGCTAGCTTAAGAGAAGACAAGTCTGATTGATACTATGGAGAACAGCACTTAGTGCTAACCGCCTTGCCTGTAGCTCAATATCCTGGACTAGTTTACTTCAGCCACAAGATCCACTAGCACTCGACTGCAATGAGGGGAATTTAATTACATTTTGCATTACCCACAACAGTGAATTTTTTTTATTTCTGTAAACATAGCAGCAATCTTGCTAACCCCATGCTGAGGGAAGGACAAACGATGTGAGAGGGGGACAGGGTGAGAAAGATGGGTGCTGCACCATGGTTACCGACTGGCAGCTATAATTTGTACTGCACTGATAATCAGATGTGTTTCAATTAGGCAGAGGCCAGATTTGTTAACACTAAGAAAGGAGGAGGATACTGACACAAAGATACAAAGGGACTTACTTTGATTAATTCCTAATGGGTACATTTTTTTTCTTGCACAGTACTTATGTAAATTTAGTCAGAACACATACTGAGACTTAAATGATAAGATGATAGGCTTGCTGTGGATGATTGCTAGGACGATTGAATCTATTGTCATAGATTCAATCATCCCCTCTCCCCATTTAAGGTGCATCATGCCCATACATGTTTATCTTCTAAGCTCCACATGAATCCCAATTTAACCTCTGACTGTACCATACTGTGCGATCCTAGCAGGCAGCGGGGCGTAATGAGTCGGGAGATCATCCCTCAACCAGTGGACCAGAGTTCAGACCTCCATGTCAGCACATCTGCTGCAGTGTCCTTGAGCAAGACGCTGGATCCCCACCGGCTCTGAGGTCTGACCCTCCTGTCAAGGTAAGACAAGCAAAATGAGAATTTCCCAAACCCTCCACTTGAGGATAAATTATTATAACATACTATAACACAATCATGACATAATTGCCACAACTGTGGCGAACATAATTAAGTTTCATCCACTAATGCCACTGAAATTGTGCATTGTGCCAATGTGGTCTTTGATATCCTGAATACTCATTATAGGGAGTATCCAAGCAAGACAAAATGATTATCATTGTTCCCAGTCCCACCAAAATAGAGAACGCACATAGTGAGTTTAAACAATAACACCCCAGAGGAAATTCTTTGCTGTGATTATAGGTATGATGATGATGGCTACCATCTGCAGCACCCAAGTACCTATAATTACAATATAATCACAATGAAGTGCATGCTCGAGGGTATTGCTGCTTTTACACATTGTTTTAAAACACGTGCAGGATCTGTTTCCAATATAACGTGCCTGCATAAAACAAAATAACAAATGGCATGACAGCTGTAAAGATATGTAGCAGCTCCCTGAGAATCAAAGTTTGTCTGATTCAAAAATACAAACCGTCAAACAGCAATGCATCACATTCTTTGACTAGCAGTGCTGATATATAAAGGCGAACAAATGACCGCTCAGTCACTTGTCGGATCCATCAAAAGCCGCAGATAATACTTTGTCAGGTGTAAACAAAATCTGTGACACTGCCGGAGAAAATCCTTGAGGTTATATTAAGAACTCTGTCTCTTGAAAAAAACAAAAAACAAAAAAACAATCTGCATCTGGTGGCTGCTCTCCAGTGTGATCACAACATCCTTGACTTGTTCCAGCAGGGTGGCACAGCAAGAGGGGGCACTGTCTCTTAAGTGGAGGGCCTCCCTGCTGAACGGCGCTTGAGGAGGACACCGAATCCCCCGTCTGCAGCTGGGCTGAGCAGCTGACCCCGCTCACCAACCTCCCTGCGGAGGGGAGCGAGCAAAAAGAGAATTTCCCCTTCACGGATCAATAGTGTATCACAAAAAAAAAAAAAAAAAATGCTGATCCTGTGTTTTCTGTCACCTTTGTTTGCTGCAAACAAGTGAAGTTAAATAAAACTTTTAAAGGAGTAGAAAGCTTGACTGCCACCAGTGATGATGGGTCTCTTCAAAATATTTGTAAAATATTGACGTGACATGCTGTCTTTTATTGTGTAGTGACGGCGGTATTCACAATTTTTTTTTAGAACACGAAAAAGAAGACAAAGAGTAGAACTCTACCACACACACACACACACACACACACATATGCGTACCTCAAGGGTTTATGACTTGATGGAGTGCTGCTGCTGCTGCTGCTCAAGAGACAAATCCTTCAAGCAAGTATACAACCACATCCTTCTCAGTCTCACACACCATAAAACTATGGCATGCAACCGTGAGTGTCACTGTAAAATGGCAATTTGGATGTGTGTGTGTCTTAGAAAGAGAGAGAGAGAGAGAGAGAGAGAGAGAGAGAGAGAGAGAGAGAGAGATGCATATACGTATACGTATGCCATATACATATGAATATGTGTAGTGCAGTATGTTTTTGTTTCAATGTGTGTGTGTGTGTGTGTGTGTGTGTGTTTTATCTGCATGGTGTAGTCCTGCAGCCTATGTGATTTAGTTAGTAATTAGGGAATAGAGACGTATCCAATTATTGGGGTTGTGAAATATCACCCTGTCTCAGTAGTTATTCTAGTATTGTCTGCACCCTGCCTTATTATTACACCAGCTGCATATATGATTAGGTGTGTGGTGTGTGTGTGTGTGTGTGTGAGTGTGTGTGAGTGAGAGAGAGAGAGAGAGATGGGAACTGCTTTAGGGTGAGAGTGTGTGTCCAGAAAAGACGGCATCCACAATGAAAACTCATTTCAGCTCAGTGTAGATTATAGGTGGCGGGACCACATACCCCTAGGAGCTACAGCCAAAGCTATTGCTGACAGTCCCATGACATTGTGTGTGTGTGTATTTGCGTGTGCGCGTGTGCATGTGCCACAGATGTACCTATTTCTCGCCCTTTCCCTCTCCCTGACATGCAGTTCGTGGATTTATTCATGCACGGACACACACACACAGTACACACACCCAGATGAGAGCCATATCATAAACAAACATTCTGCCTGCAGCTCAAGTGTAAGTGAATCAGGTATTCACAGACACACCTTCTCATACATGGGATTTTTTATTCCCATGTTTCCATGTCTGCATGTGAATAATCTTTACATAAGTGTGGGAGGTCTATTATATGGCCAGGTGTGTGTGGCTTTTGCTTTTGTGCATGTCCTTGGGTGTTCGTTGTGTGTGAGTGTGCGAGTGTGTAGCTCACCGACTGATAAGCTTCGGTCCACTCTGCCTGTCACCAGTGGGAACAAAGACCAAGGACCATTCCAGATCAGTGACTGAAGAGTTGCTACCCTCAACCATCTGGGAGACACACACACACACACACACACACACAGAGAGAGGGAGAGAGAGAGATGCTCTAAAGGGCTCTCCTGGAAAAAAAATCAACAGATCTCTGATGTGGAGGGAGAGAAAACACTCGTTCCATGGAGAAGAGTCTGTTATAACCCACAAGATGGCTATCTGCTGTGTGTGGAGTGTAGATGACAGCGCCACATAAGTGCACTTGCTATCATCTTGCAGGTATAATATGCAAGTGCACAGTAGCACGCATGTAAGAGTGAGTCATAGGCTGACAAATGGCATCTCATACTTAATGGTGCATTTAATTAGCCGATCACACTTCATTTCTTGACAGATAAAGACATGGCAGTTACACAAAGTAAAACACTGTATGCTTTTTGTATATCAGCCAACAAGGTTCTTTGTTCTTTGTTTAGTCCCTGTAATACACAAAGAAACACACACACACACACACACACACACACACCTGCTTCCAGCTCCTCCCTTCTGTCTCTAGTCCCAGGCACACACACACACACTGACAGAGATGAGAGAGAAAGTGGAAAATTAGACACACAGTCCACTGAAACTAGTGAGGCGTGTAGAATTTATTCAGTAGCAGGCTCCACTCGGGAAATGGCGAATAGAAACTGTTGATGGCATTCAGGAGGGGGAGGTATTAGATTGTAATATCCTATAGCAACGGTATTTTTTCAGAATGACAGGT
>OMLF01015800.1:28850-39266 GCA_900302615.1 Holocentrus rufus
GTACACATCGTACAGACACACACACACACACACTCACACACACACACACAGGCTTGCATACTTAAAGCGGTCTTTGTTTTTGACAGCAATTGTGTCCTCACTTTTCCACTGATGACGCAGATGCCTGCCAAGAGAAGCATAACGATGCTTTTAGTGATGTTCCTTATACAAACACCCGAGACGCTCTGAAGCAGCGCTGTCTCCCTCCCTCTCTCTCTCTCTCTCTCTCGCTTCCTCCCCCTCCATCTCTGTTTGTCTTCCTCTTTCTTTTGCTATTGTTTCTCCTCTCCTCTCCACATCCTCCTCCTTCTCTCTCTCTCTCTCCTGTCTTTTTCATGCTGACCCTGCAGTAACCCACGGAGGGTTTCTATTCTCGCCCACCAGCGGGCTCCAGACCAAAATAACAGACTGAACTCTCTCCCTTTTTGCTCCGTCTCCTTCCTCTTTGTGTCTGTGCGCTTCCAAATTGTGGTCCATTTTTATTTTGCCATATATATTTCTCCTCTTCACACCTGGAGCGTCGACACTCCAGGAATGACACAGTTTTTGGGCGCCCACGCATGCAGGCATAGGCAAAGAAACAAAAACAAGACAGATTGACAGACACACACACACACAGACACACAAACACACACAGACATGAAGGAATTAGGATAAAAAGAGGAGTTAAGCCTCACTTTTCCTTTCACAAGTATTCCTTTAATCATCTATATAGGTAATGGTTTTTGGAATTGATTTTACTTTCACAGTAAAGTGAGCAATTCAGGACCAGTTTAACTACTGTCTCCCTCTTCCTTTAGGCTAGCGCTCCCATTTACCATTCAACAACCAGTGGGCCAATAACAAAAGCGTATGTGTATGTGATCGTGAGCATGCACATTAAATGTGTGTGTGTGTGTGTGTATTGCAAATGTGTTTGTGTGCGAGTTCGCCCATAAATGAGTGTATGTGCAAGACAGAGAAAAAGCGTAATCTAGCGGTAATGGAACATGAAACCGAGCAGAAAATTGCAAAAAGAAATGACTCTGAGGGTGAGTGTCAGCTCTGATGAAATAAAGCCCCTCATGTGTGGCCTAATAAAGGCAGGCAGAGGGGCTAATGCCTTGTATAATCACACCTTTATACTGATACACACTCACACACACACACACAAAACACAAACACACATATACATGGCTGGAGTGCTGCCAAAAAAAAGCCCTGTGTTTATGGAGGTGGAGCGGAGAGCAAGGTTTCGGTCCCGTGGGTGTCAGCTGGGTGTGATGGTATGGGCACTTGCTACACTACAACCTGAGCCCAAATATTATCTGTGGGTTTTAACATTAAATCTGACAGCAGATCAAGTAAAAACGGCCAGAAATAACAAATAAAAACTCACACTGGGGATAAAACACAAGCTTCCTGGTCGGAGGGGGGGCTGCACTACCCACAAGTCCATCCTGCCCTAATGCTGTTTGTGTGTGTTGATATACAAACCCCATCACAAGAAAAGGACAGTGTTTACTCTCGTGCGGTTCAAGGGAGCAAACAGGATTTTAACAGAGAGAACGGGTCGAGAAAAAGCCACAGAGGGACAGAAATTCCAGTTTTAAAAATAAAAACATCAGTCAGTTGATGGCGCTCGAGCTTCCTACTGTTATGGATTTGAAGACTTGTAAATCTTCCCAATAATATCAAATACAATGATCAACCAAGTGCATGAATCAAACATGGTTACTTAGCAACAACATGGCGCATTTACTCGATTGGTCATACTCCCATGAAAATACTTGAAATTTTCAGGTGATACAGTAGAGTGAAAAGTCATTTACAGATATTCAGCGTTTGGGTTAATGTTGATCGTAGGGTTATATAGTATTTAATGAGGCAGCAAATAGGCAGTGACACTTTGCTGAACACCTGATGGTTGAGTATCAGCACTGGACAAACATTATAACACCCAGTTCAGACAGAAAGCTGTTCACTCCTCTGGGTGACGTGCAGCTAAACTGCTGCAGTGTTTCACCACAACAAACTTCCAATGTGTTGCACACTGGTCAGATATCACAGTCTTCTCCTGCCTAGAATTCAGACTGTACTTTCTGAAAGATCAAATTTACATAATGCATTACTGCTGTTGGACGAAAACCATGTTTGAAAACAATTGTTTGCTAGCCCAGGTAGCTAGCTAATGTTTGATGCCAACTCACCTGAGATACTGAAGGAAATGGCAATCAATTTCCAAACATTTAACTTTATATTTACATCCCTGCCGTACAAACTTGTCTCATACAGAAAGGGGTGGTTTGAAACTGCAGTAATGAGTTGCATCTTTACCACAACAAACCTCCGAGAGCCAGAAATATTTTATTACTCGTGAGCAACGCCAGAGATCCTTCTGACCATCAACTCTTCTCTCTCATTGGTTGCTTTCTCTGCCTCCAACTCCAAAAGGTGACTGGCAATTTTTTAGTATTTAGTACTTTAGTGTTCTCCACTTCTTCGTTTTGCTCCTCCCCATCAACTGAACCTCCCCGCTTTGCCGCCATTTGTCGCTGTCAGTCTGAATTGGGCATGAACATTTTTAAGGACCCGAGGACTTCTAAATCGATCTTTCAAACAGCAACCAAACACATCAATCAAACATAACAAATCTCTCGCTCACAGATCGGCCCCGCACGAAAAACCCGAGGTGGAGCGCTACCTGCAGACTCGTCCGCTAAAAGGTTAAACATCTGGGGCTCGGCGTGCGTCTGCAGCGTCTGCCCTTGCTCGTCATGATGGGAGGCGGAGAGCTATTATGTTGTGCTCCATGGGGTCTCCCATCCTTTCTTCTGCCTCTGTCTGTACAGTGTCATTAGCATTGATGGGGCAGCTGGGAATTGACTCGGTAAGGGGCGATATGATTTAACCTGCACGCACAGACACAAGGAAACGCCACACTCACTCATTCTGGGTGGTGGAAGAAGACAAAACTGTGCTCATGAACTACAAGCGGTGCGCCCTGCCCTTGACCCCCTCTCTCCTCCGGTGGATTTGCTAAATGACCCGCAGTTGAAGACAGCAGTTGTAGCGAGCGGCCCTTCCGTGAATAGCTGCAATGACGCGGGTGTGTCATATTCTGTCAACCTGCCGTGGGTAAATAAAGGTTAAAAACAAATAGCGCAAGGATTGTTTGCAACCATCTGGAGGTGGCAGTTTCTGTACACCAGCAGACGCGGCTCATATTGTCCCAACGGGATTCCAGCCAGCCAGTCAGTTCTTCAGCGGTGTGTGGTGGAGCATAGATAAAACCTTATTCTGATGCCCAAGAAAAGGGAAGAGGGAGAGAGAGAGAGAGGGAGGGAGGAAGAGAGAGAGAGAAAGGGGGAGGGAGAGAAGAAGAGGAGAGGGAGTGAAATATTGATGAGAAATGTGAGGCACGAAAATAGAGCGGCTCTGCATTCAGAATGAAGGGCAGGGGACACAGATATATCCACACGCACGTCATGCATAGACACACACACACATACACAAGCCGGGTGGAAGATATAGTGGCTGGGTAAATCACACACACTCACACGCACATGCACGCTCATTGGAAGTTTGGGGCAAAACCATGATTCAGCAAAAATATCACACCCACTTCCCAGAAGTGCTTTTCTGCAGACTAAAATAGTAACTGGCTATCTTCTGATGCTTTTTTTTAATCTGCAATGTATCAATCATGACAAAAAAAAAATGTAGATTTCTCTGCCAAATAAAACGAGAGACATACTATATATTTCACTATCTACGACAGGAGGTCCAGCTCCATATGAATGAATGCAACAAAAAAGGGAACTCTGTGTGGGAATAAAATAGCATTGGAAATGCTTTCAGACCTGGAAGACCTTGAGGGACTTTGTGCAGCCGGCTAGAGGGAACTATAGGCGAGAGCACAAAACCTGTCAGTGTGAAAACATGAACACATTAGGCAGTCATCAATGAGCTGCTGCTGCCAGGCTGCGTTCACATCCAGCACTCCCACTCATCTGTTCACACCTACTCATCTGACAGCGGCGGCGCGCGTCTTTGTCCGTGCGTCCGTGTGTGTGTGTGTGTGTGTGTGTGTGGAAATGTACATGTGTGTTTCATTTAACAAGACACAGCTGACCTTTCGCGACGCCCTATTTTTACAGACAACTTTTAATTGAAATGAAATCAGATGACAACAAAAGCGAGCCAAATGGAAAAACCGGGGAAGGAAAAAACTCATTTAATTAATTAATTAGTCAACTTTTTTTTTTTTTTTTTGATTAAATAAATATACTTATTGCATTTAATTAAACACAGTGGTATTTCCGACATTATCACGACTCTTTCTCCAAGGCATTTCTCCCAACCTTCAGCCCGTTTCGAGTAATTAATTTGCTTTGCAGAGGTCTCTGTTAGGTTGTCTTGTGTTTGATTCTCAGGTTTATTTAGACAGGAAGTACAGCAGAGCCGACAGGCGTGGAGCTGATAAAGCTCTCCCCTGGGGTCATGGTCCAACGGCCAGCAGTCAAGAGCAGAGTTCATGCTGCAAGACGCTTGCCAGAAAATTAAAAGCCTCCCAGACATAATATCACACTGCAGATAAAAAAAAAATAAAGAATGTTTTTTTGGCAACACAGCTGTGGGTTTCACCTCATATCTGTAAAGCAAACCTGAAATTTGTCATTCTGGTGTTGCTCTGTCCCCTCGACACTGTTTACTTTTGTTTTTACTCTCGAGGTGTGTCGCATGTTGGGGAAAACAAATTCTGTTTCCTGAGATAGAGAATATTTTCCACTCTAACAGAGATTGCCGAAATAACCTCTAGCTAAGGTGACTTTTTTAGCTTGAATAATGAATTGACATTTTCAAAAGGAGTAAACTGAAGGAAACTGTTACTTGCACACATACCAGCATGTTATGACACAAATACACACACACACACACACCGCAGCAGACATGCATATAATAATATTCAACAATAATAAGATTTACATTTGAACGAATTTTATGGGAACCGAAATTCAGCCAGTGTCTTCATTAAAAACAAAAATCGGAGCCCACACAGTCGCTTTTCCTGAATGAATATTGCAGAAAACAATAAGTCAAAGAAAGACACGCACATGTGCACATGCACGCTCAAAAACACGTTCACACACATACACACACCGTGATTGAGCACAATTCCCACTCAGCCCCAGCCAATCGCAGTTAATTGCTTTTGTGAATGACTGATTAGGTCCGATTTTACCGCCGCAGGATCTTCGAAGAAGAGAGGATGAAGGAAGGAGAGAGAGAGATAAAAACAAAAACATCAACCTGTCACAGAGGAGCAATTAACAGGTTGATTAACTCCTAACCATTGCCTGCCCCTCCCTTTGTGTGCATGTGTGTGTGTGTGCGTGTGTGTGTGTGTGCACGCGCGTGTGTGAAGCCATTCTGTTTTATTAGCCCAGACAGGACAGACTACACAAGCTCTTTTTGAACAATCTGCATGGAGCAACACTAGCTACAGCGAATATGACGGACACAAAACAAGATCCTTCTCACATCATATTACATCAAAACAAGTCAACAGTGACTGTGGCGTCCACCATGATTGGTGCTACTCACAATGGGTGAGATTATTTATTTATTTATTTATTTATTTTTGTATCTTAGATGTGTGGTGAAGGTTCATCAAATTTGACCCAACATATTGAGCATGAAGTTTAGGGCTCTGTTGGCCTGATGGTGATGTGATGGGCCAATCAGGTTTATATTCAAAATGCTGGACCTCAGTGTCAAAATCCATAACTATTCCAAATTTAACCCAAATCAGGCCAGAAAGAAAACATATGTGATGCACAGACAGACCCTAATCCAAAGTCCCTTCCTTGATCTTCAATCATGGGGGACAGTTATCACAATTTCCTGGTATAAAGTCTATTTAAGTCCACAGAGCAACTCCACTGGATCAGCTGGGTCTTAAGTGCCTTGCTCAAGGGAACTTCAACTAGTTTTTCTTCAAGGAGGTGAGAGCACCATTCATGCACTCCCCTAACTCAGATTTTCCTTCCTTGGTCTGAAGGATTGAACCAGCGACCTTCCAGTTGGCTAACCTCTGGGCCACAGCTGGACTTGGAATGAAACTGGAAATGGGTATAATGTAAATATGGAAAAAAATTTAACCTGGACCACCATGGGACTCCCATCCATCACATTAATCTGTCATGCCATATTATTGCAACAAACAAGGACATTCTAAAGGGCAAAGATCATTTTAATATGTCATATATCAGTTCCATACTGCATGTGAGAGATAAATTATGGACGCTGTGTTGGCACGATGCAGTCTACAGTAGCCATCCAAGTCTGCAACAATGGCTCTGCAGCAAGAAAATATGTCTTGAGACTTGTAACTTCATTTTGAAGGTTTATGGATAAAATAATTAGTCACAGGCGCATGCTAATCATGATCAAAACCTGTGCTGTTGACATCACATCCCAAACTAACAGAGCATCCAACAAAAGCTTCCCTCCCAAAACAAATCCACAAAACCCAACAGCCACAGGACTTAAAACTAAATTATTGTTTTGCAATTACAAAACAGAACACCAGAAGCACTTCTCAATAACGGCTCCTATGTATTCTTATGGCAGCCGTGTTTTGCACATGAGCATAATTCAGCAAAAATCCCCAGGAATTCAGCTATTAAATGGCATGAGTAACAATAGCAAGAACTTCACTTCAAACACATGTTGTGCACTAAAGAAATTAAATTTATCTAAATTACGGACGTCTAATATCATCGTGTCATTATGAGGCTTCCCGCAGATAATAGCATTTAATGTTCTTTCACAATCATTTAAGCGAGACTCGGTTTTCCCAATTCAAATGAAGTTCAACCACAAAATGGTTTGCGTGATAGATCCTGGAATGATAGGAAGACTGGTTACCTTAGCAACCTGGCACCTTTTGCTTCCTTTATATCACAGCGAGAAAATGTTGGAGACAACAGAGGGAGAACGAGAGGGAGGCAGACAGGCTGACAAGCAGGTAGACAGGCATTAAAGACAGGCAGGCAGGTGGACAGACAGGCAGGCTGAACTTGTGCATTTGTTTGCCAATTAGTGCTCAGAGGAGCTCGGTTTCCTGAAAACCCAGAGCATGATGAAATGCGCTGGATGTATGTACAGCCAAATGTAAGGAAATATAAAAATAAAAAGACGAGATACTGAGAGAGGACTGAAATAGCGGAAGGCAGGATTGATCCCAGCCAGCTGCAGCATGCCATTAACTCCTGGAAGCCCACAGGTGGACGAATCTATATACAAAACCACTGAATTCACCACATATCAATACAGATACAAACACAAATGCAAACAAGTGTGCACATACATGCCCATGCCCACATAAGCCACTTTCACATACAGATTTCAGCACATTACCTTGTCAACCGCTCTGAAAAGGTGAGTGATCCTCGCTATTCACACACACAATAAATACCACACAGAAGAAGAAAAGGAGGATAGAAAAGGAAGATTTCTTAATTGCCATTGCAATGAAATTTCATTTAGCAGCAGCCTGGTACGCAGCATACACAATAAGTAACAATAAATGACATGCACACATGTACCTAATTAATAATGCACATAATAACAATGAATAGCAATGCAGGTGCAACAGATGTATATATGTCAGAAGAATGTGGTGAAAGATGTTACTGTGCAAAAAATAAAAAATCAGGCAGATTAATATTCTACAAGTCTCCAAGACAGACAGTGTTTTTTTTTTTGGTATCTTTTCGAGTCTATTTGTTGTTTTGTCATATGACTGTACATGCTTGACACAGCAATGTTACGGTTTTCTATGTGTGTTTGTTCATAAAAATGTTGCACAGAATAAACAAAACAGAGGCAAACAAAACGACAGAAATAGAAGTGTAAAGTTTAAACACTGAGATGCACCCACACTCACACACACACACACACGCACGCACGCACACACACACACACCGCTGTGTATTGATGATTAATGCAGGGCCTCTTGTCTGCACTAGAGACAGTGTGAAGAATATCAATCTGACTGACTAAGATATGCATCAACCTCTATCCATCACTGCTTCTCTGTGTCTGTTTCATTCTCCCTCGATCTCTCTAAACAGATGGAGTTTACTGTGAAAAGAAGGAATGATTCAGTGGAATGACGTTTGATGGCTCTGGAGAGTTAAACACACACACGCGAACACACACACACACACACATACATGCACACAAAACAGACTGGCAGCAAGGAAGACAACTTCACAAGACAGTGACACAGATATAAAAGCATACAGTCATGGTAATACAGCTTTATATGAAAAAGAGAGAGACACCCATTAATGTCTCTCTCTTTTTCTCTCTCTCTCTCTTTCTCACATACACACACACACACACACAATGTCCATCAACAGACACCTATAGAGTGGATCCCTGTTTTTGCTCACAGATAAAGTTTGCACAGAAGCAATGCTAACCTTGCCACTCTATTTCTACATATACACAGCTCTCTCTCTCTCTCTCTCTCTCTCTCTCTCTCTCTCTCCCTCTATCTCTCTCTTCCGCTGGGTATACACCGAATACCCAGTGGAAGGCTCCTGTCCACCATGGCTCTCCGCTCGGCTATAAATCAGACAGCTTTCACAGACTCACCACCTGGCAAACAACTGATAGGAGAAGAAAAAGGAGCCGGAGCCCAAAAGAGCAATTGCAACAATAGATCGGGTCTAATGAAACAATGGCTACAAGAAAAGAGGAGAAAGGCGAGAAAGTTCAACAAGAGAACAGATAACAGCAGTGAAAGGGCAAGTCTCATTAAAGTATAAAGTGTGAGAGGACAGCTCAATTTGAGGATTTACATTTCCTCGGGGCAGATTTAGGCTGTTCTGTTAGTATGCATGAAAGTATATACTGTATGTGCAACTATCTCCAGAGGAATCAGGCGTTGGGACTTCACTGGCACAATCACATTTCTGCTCCTGCGGACTGGAAATGTAGATGGAATCACAATATTCAGCCCTGCGAGAAGAAATCCTATTTTTAGCAGGGATTCAATGTCTTGCTCAAGGACACTTCAGCAGACTGGATGCTTTCCAGGACTCGGGTCTTCAGGTTGAAGGATAGTCTCCCTCATTACACCGCCCCGCTGCCCAGCTGTGCATTTGAGCAGAGGGGGAGGAGGGCTATTTTGCCTCCAGCTATGGGAGACCGCAGTGCATGCTTTGCAGATTGTTCTGTCCTGATAGCAATGCTGCATTCAGGCTCTGCAGCTGTCCCCCCCCCTCCTCCTCAATCACCGCAGACAAAGAGCTACTTTTGTAATTTGGTGGTTTCCTTTGAATCCAGGGTCTAACCTCTGATGCGGTGCTTTTGAGACAGTCCAAAACGCTAGCTGCAGGCGTGCATTATTGAAAAAAAAAAAAAAAAAATTAGCTGTACCTATTAATCTGAACATCAGGACTGCAAGGCTGCAATGCACAGAAACGCTCCTCTAAAGATCCAACACTGTAGTCTCCCTGCTCTCCTGACACAATGACTTCAAAGCCTTTCCTGGGAGGAGAGCTAACAGTATAATTAAATCTAGACAGACGATAGGAGAGCAAACGCCTGCTAAATGGCTATCTTATCTCCTCTGGCCTGACAAACTGTCAAACCCTGTTCTCCATTTGTACTTAATAGGGCCGTGGAGGCAATGACAACACAATGATAGGTAATTGTAAGGAGGCGGGCGCTTCGATGGTGGAAAATGTCAGTCGCAATGGTGAGATGGGATCGACGGGTGAAGTCCTGGATTGTTTGGAGGAGTTAAAGACGCGGAGGACGTCTGGGAAAGTTGATGCATGTGCTAGTCAGACTAAATCTTATTGGTAAATATATTTCAGTTTTTATTTTAGCCTACCAAGACAGCATATGAGTGTTTGAGGGTTACCACATAGGAAAACAACAAGGAGTGCCAAAATAATCAAAGGTAAGTCAAAAACTCCATCCATCTGGTGGATTATTATCCAATTTAAAAAAATCCTTGCACTGGGTAATATTCACGCTCCAGGAGAGAGTAAACCCAGAAACATGAATGTGTACACACACTGTGCACACTCAGAAAACATGTAGAGGTTACACCCACTTTTAAGCTATAGTTATAATGTGGCCTGCGTCATAATCAAAGCCAGGCAGCATGAAATGAGGTGGCTTCACTCACATCGCTTCAAAACCGGATGTAGAAATGGCCGGGCCTGCAAACTGCCATAACGCTGCAAACATAAAGCGATGCAGCAGTGCAAAGAGGGAGAGTGTGGAAAAATTATGCAAACACAGATTTAAACAAGAAAAACATGTCATCCCCCACAAATGATGCATGCACCCTTGGGCCAACCAGTAAACAAATCCGCACCAGCCAAACCTGCGCCGGCGTCCTCACAC
>OMLF01015802.1:0-19512 GCA_900302615.1 Holocentrus rufus
TCTCTTTCGCTCGCTTTGCAGGTATCTCACGTGTCGCAGCTGGGCCGATCCCGCACGATATTCCCCTGCACGATCCCCCCCCTCTGTCGTAATTTAATTCCATATTTGTTTCCGTGTTGAACGCGCAGGTGAACTGAACCGCTGACGTGACACCGCCTCTTTCACCGCGCCGGCCCTCTCCTCTCAGTAAATTGCTCGCCGGCTTCGAGACAGCCAGGCGCGCCCCCCCGGGGAGAGCTCATCCAATGACGCGGGGAGGGGGGGATCGCTCTGTGGAACCCGGCGTTTGATAGGCTCCCCGGGGTGTCCGTCCGGTGTGATGGTAATGTCAAATGTCGTGTGGTTATTCAGGCTCAAAGTAATATCATTTGGTGGCATCTTCTCGTCTCTCCCTGCAGCCTGCGCTCCATAAAGCTAATCACAACGCTCGGCTCGGATGGGGAAGGGCAAAGAGGGGAGAGAGGGGGAGGAGAGCAGGAGTAAGCAGGAACTAATGGCATTTTAAGGGTGGGGAACCACTCCCATTACTTATAATAATGAAAAGCTAATGCACACACCTTCACCCCTACAGGCATGTGTGTGTGTGTGTGTGTGTGTGAACAATATGCATATGTGTGCACGTGGATTTGTGTGTCTGTGGAGGTGCAGAGGTGCTTGCACACGTGTATACAAGCATGCATATGAGTGTCTGCAGCTCAATGCAATACGTACACCTTCTGGTTTCTCCACTGCAAAGAATCTCCATCTTAAGTAGTTTAGCCTCATATTCAGTCTTAAAATTTTAAAGTGGGAAAAATCTGCCAGTGGGATGAGATAACCCCATTTGTTTCTGATGCAGTTTCACTTGTTTCAGGATTTTTTAATCTCTAAAATGTCTAAATATGTTGAAACAAGGCAGAATAATGCAGATCAGCCCACTAGGATCAAGAAAATGACACTTGATTCAAGAAAATTCTGGAAACAAGTCGATTAGCATTGGAAACAAGTGGGATTATCTCATCCCACTGGCAGATTTTTGACCTTGTTTTTAAGAAAAACAAGATTTGACACTAAAAAAATCGATTTTTATTTGCAGGGTGTAAAAAGAAATGTAAAAAATGAAAAAAAAACCTGACACCAAAACAGACAGATAAATAGATAAAGACTTAAAGAGATTGCGAGCACTTGGGTGTGAAATCTTTCCTCAGAGTGGTTTCCTCCACAAGACGCCGAGGCCCTCGTTGAGTTAATTAAAAACGGAAAATTTGTAAAACAATAAAACTGAAGACTTGTTGAGTGATGCTGCTGTAAAAAGACAGCTCCCGCGCTGTAAAGTTGATTTGTGCTGTGAACGGGCTTTCATTCGAATTCAAATAAAAACATATAACAAGCTGAACATCTCGTAAATTGAAGAGCGACTGGAAGTGGGGGGCTCATTATACCCGAGGTGAGGACAAAACAACATCGGACGGAATTGGGAATCCAAGGCAAGTGGCCGTGGATTAAGAGCATTTTCTTTCTAAGAAAGGAGAAGTCAGACACAGATTAGGAAGACTGCAGTTAGGCAGGAATCAAACCCTGAATCACAAAGTAAACATATTTTACATTTTCACTCTATCGTTGAGTTTCATCACTTTTTAATTGCATCCTTACTGTACAAGAGTGGAACCAAACTGAATTATAACGAAACATAATTAATCCAACTAAATGTGTAAGACAGAGAATATTGCAAGTTTGAAAAACAGTCTTGTACTGACAGGAAACAAATAATGGACAATTAGTGTGCAAAAATGCATAAAATAAGGACACGCATACAATCTGCATAAGGGCTTAAATGCACACGTACATCGGCATGAACACTTTAAAAATAAGAGTTCATCTCCAAAGCAGTGCATGTCCATTAAGATAAATAAAAAATAAATGAACAAACAAACCCACTTGAAGGTCATCATTTAAACCTGAGGTGTTACCATTTTGTCCAACTATGACTCATATTATGTCTTTTACAAAGTACCGTAATTTGTTTTCATTTTATCTGTCAGTCATTTTGTAAGAATAGGCTTTATTATTATTATTATTATTATTATTATTACGATTTCGAAATGAAACCATCCAATTATTACTCATGCTGAATACAAAGCAGGTGTAGCGCATGAAAAGCAAATGCAAGACAGCCCTACAAGCAAATTTAAGCTCGCTTGAAAGTGTGAACACGCACGTAAACACACACACACATGCATGCACACACACACGCCTCAGAGTACAGCGGACAGGTTTTGTGTAAACAATACTAAGAAAGTGGGTGAAGTGTCCAGAGAAATGGAGGAGTGCATTGCCTTCTCTTCATCTGCCTGTCGTCTCCTTTGCCAAATAATAAATCTGTGTCACTTGGTCCCTGTCTCCATAGCAATTCTGTTTGTTATTGTGTGTGTGTGTGTGTGTGTGGATTTGCAATACAGAAGTGACCTCGCTCTTGTGTGTCAGACAAGAAGTTCTTGTTCCTGCTCTGAGCCAAATGTCAAAGAAGTGCTTGAAATCGCACACATGCAAACTCACGCGCAGGCATGCACACACACACATATACACACATGCACACACACATACGCTCCTTCCACATGCACGCATTCTCCCATACACACATATAGATGCAGGAAAACCAGAAGAATGACAAAAAAAACAACAGCAATTTATTTTTCAGTGGCACCTGCGGCCTTGTCTGTCTTATTTGTGCGATGTGGGTGCTGTTCCAACCTCCTCATCAAGTGAGAATGCCAATCAGCCTGTACCTGATAGAAAACAATGTGGGCTGAGTGGCAGGCGAACGCCTCGCTGTGCCACTGTGCCAATGAGCCTGTGGTGATTTTTGCGTCGCTCTGTGTTCTCGCCGCCACATTTGTCGTGCAGACTATTGAGGTTCTTTCAGGTGAGGAGAGACAGTCTGTTACGGCGGCCATGTTGGAAGTCCTCAGCTTCCGAGGCAGCAGTGGTGAGAACATCTGATTGCACATGTATGACTTGGAGGTGTGAACTGCATTGAACACGCACATGATTAATCGACCATTTGCAACATTTGCGTTAACTCCTACCTCCTCCTTAGTTACTGTTGCTATGTCTTACAAACTTTGAAGATGCACGCTGCAGCAGATGCTACTATCTGCAACAAAAGCCATATTCCAATGCTTTCAAGCCCAAATTGGCTAAAACCACAAGTGGGTGCTAAAACATTTTGGTCTTCAAAGTCAGTTAAGATTTCTCAATGGTGCAAGACGATCTTCTATTTTGGTTAAGTGATGGAGATAGACTCAAATGGCTTTTTAATTACAGAAAAAGCATGGGATAAGCAGGTGAAGAGAACATGTATTTGATTTCTTTTCATTTTGTCTTAGTAGTTAATTGTTTAAGCCATTTGCTACAGGCAGCAACCTAGAATCCTAAGTGACTGCATTGTGTTTTTCTGCTTTTGGCGTCTTATTATCCCATGTGGGATGGGTTGTTGACAAGACATGAAAATATAACTCATTCATTCATTCAGTCATTCATTCATCTCGGTTGCACAATCTAAAAGGGTCGGCACACTTTGAAAGCTTTAGTAAATCGAGGTCTTAGTTCGATGGACACTGTCAGAGCAATCATGTCAAAGGAAGTAGTGTCCAGAGGCAGATACTGAGCACAGATTGGTTGATCACTGTGTCAATCATTATTTTACAATGGGCATAATCAGGGTGCCACGTCTGGGGGTCACACCATCAAGTAAACAACTCCTCGGTGGACGTCTTTGTTCCCGTCTTCCTTCCTCTCTGCTCAGTTAGCGGTTGCAGGAGGCGTCTCTGTATCGCCGCCATCTACCTTTCAGTTTGAAGCGGTGACCTTCTGGTTATGCGGCTGCTGCTTTAACCACTCAGCCGCCTTGCTGCCTCCATGCGCGTAAATATAAAGATGCATGGCCCTGCACACACACACACACACACATACACACACACACAGCATCAAGCCAAACCTACCTGCGGTGTGGATATGACAAATGCCACAGGCTTTCATGCATGTCATTATAAGGGTGCATGCTGTGAAAGTGTGTGTGTGTATGTGTGTGTGTGGTGAAGATAGACTGCTGCCTCCACACTTGTCCTCTCAAGGTCGGGGTAGGGGTGCGGGTGGCGTGGAGATGGGGAAGGGTGGTCTTTACACACATGGCAAAACACACCCGCTCCCCTCATCGTCGCGCTCTCCCTCGTCCTACTTTTCCCCTCTCCCTCCTCCTCCGTCTCCCCTCCCTTCCCTTGCTCTGTCGCTCCGCTGGTTCTCCTCCCCTTTCGCTCCGTCCTCCCCCACCTCTCACCTGTCCGGCCGCGTCCGCCGAACACGCTCCACCTCGGCCTGTTTCGAATGTGCGTCCTCGCCACTCGATCCAAGGCTGATCCCCACAAAAACCCTGAGCGCATTGTACTCACAGCATCGGCTGTGCAGAGGAGCCCAAGGGCGACGGCGGCATCAGCTGAGACATGAGCTGCTCCTCTAAGGGACAGAGCGTTCTTTATTAGAGTGGGGAGACTTTCTTTTCAGCACATTATGAACAAAACAAACACACGCCGATGGAACTTTTGTCACATGGCCTTCTGCTTATTTCTATGAAAAGCTGCAACGCTCTCTGCCTTCACTGAGTTAATTTCATGAATATAACAAATATAACAAATGATCATTATATGCCCTGTTTGTGGGCTTATTATGCAATCTGGGCCAGTGTTAGGTCATGGGGGTCTGGGGGGTCAGGAGCCCCCGGGGGGTCGGGAGATGATTCTGGAGGGGGTCGCAAGATGATTTTAACATAGAAAAGCACATTTTTATTATAGAAAATAATTAGTCTAGGTTTATCTTTTATAAATCTCGGCCCTTGCTAAACTGACTTAAACTCTGGTTTGGCAAACTAAGAACATGCTTTACCAACCAAGCTAAACTGAGAGTGATGTGGAAGCCCGGCTTATAGCATCTTCACAGCAGTGTTGTCCCGTGATGCCATATGGGCAGTAAGGTTTATTGAACATTTGGCCCAACTGACAGAATGACTTATAGTAGATGTTCGTTGCTAAAAACTTCCAGCTGTATGCTTTCATACCCGCAAGCGCTCCCCAGAATTTCTCTGCACCTTGGCGTCTAAAGGACTGAGTAAGTTTCACGGCCAGTTTTTATGGAAAGTACCTCAAAATCACTTAAAAACCTGACAGATGTGTGAATACAAAAAAATCAACTCTGAGGGGGAAAAAAAGTTGGCCTACTCTTTCCTCTGTTTTATCAAAATTATATACAGCCTTCCCAACAAAAAAACAAAAACCTTCTCCTTCCCCCTATTCCAAATGGCAGCAGCAAGAGATAACTGTTTAAATTTTAGGTCTTCAATACCCAGAAATCGTGTGACTTGACTTGACGTGAATAAACTGCGTGCTCGATGGCTTTTTGTCCTTAGCAGCTACTGAGGGTTACTTTGAGTTTCATCCATCATCGATAAGTTCAGCTTTCTCTAAATGGAGCGCTCATTTTCTGCAGCTTAGGAGATGTTTTTGTCTTTTTGTTTCATCGCTTCTTGAGAGCCAGTACACACACAACAGTAGGGGTAGGGGAAAAAATTGTCTCTTAAGTATCGCGATTCTTTGTTTGTTTTTTTTACGATTTTTTTAAATCGAATCAGCACCTAAGTAATGTGATCGTATATTGATGAGCAAGATCAGCAAAATCTAGCATTTACTTCAAAACAATATATAATTTTTATTCATTAGATTTTATTGACCACCGCTGAAATTAAACTGAACAAGACTGACTAACATGATGTGCATTGTTTTTTGGAAATATGATAAACAGTCTGTAGAAGTGCATGATTCAACTTTTCCCAGTGTTAAAAAAGCAAACGAAAATCACAATACATTGTAATATTGAATTGCAATACTTGTAGAATCGCAATACTTATCAAATTGGCACCCAAGTATTGTAACAGAATCAAATTGGGGCTGTAAGCATATTGTCCCCGCCCTACACATCAGAAGAATTTGTTTTGGTGTCTCAATTGGTCGGGATGGGACTCTCCTCTCTGTTGCTGTCACTTTGTGATTTAGGCTGATGAGACGGGAAAACCATCTATAACCTCTCGAGTTTGACAGTATGAAAAGACGGCGCCATCGCCATAAATTTGGCATTAGGCTCATCTCATTCTGGCTCGGTAATGGCAAAGCGAGTATGAATGGATGAGAGAAAGTTGGCAGGCTGAGAGGAAGGAAGGAAGGGATAGGGGAGACCGATGGATGGTAATGGGAGTAAAAAAAAAAATAAGAGAGAGATCGATGGAGCAGGTGAGGAGAGGAGTGAAACCGAGGATTGATATGTCTGCTAATCCCTGTCCGTGTTGACAGGTGGGCCCAGTCAACCCTACAGTAGTGTGTCTTTGCCAAGCCAGCCCCTCGGCCCGTGGCATGCCAGCCATGCCAGGCTTCAGCCGTGGGCATATGGGGCAGCGAGCCTGCCCAGCGTACCACTTTACAGAGAGAGAACAATGTTTACTGGCTAAGGCCCCCTGCGAGATGTTATTGTTTGGACACGACTAACAGGCCGTATGGGAGTTCCTGGATCTGCCAACCAGACGGCGGTAAAATGGCTGTATACACACGCAGACACGTGCGCACACACACACGCCGCAGCTACTTGAGGTGCTCTTGAACTACAACAAGACACCCAAACCCAGGAGTCGCACGAAAATAGGAGAATCACATCATCTTCTAATCACAGACATAAATAGCGAACCAAGATTCGCTCGTCTGATGACTCATCATAGTTTTTAATGTATTCAACTCGGATGATGATTAGGTTTTCTGCCAAAGAGGGTGAGCAGCCACCTGGGATGGGAGCGAGCTGTGCCAGCGCTTTGGCACATGTCTTCACTTCGCTGGAGGAGAATATGAGGAGTTGCATTCCAAAATGAGATGTCCATCATTTAAAATAAAAAGACACCAACTTAGTTTGACAAAATGATTGCTGGCATGAAAGCGATGCAAATTAGGGGTTACTGCTGAAGTCTGTTGGAATTTCATATAGGAAAACTTGTGTAAAATTTACATACAGCATTTGGGGTCTGAATCGTTTAATTGCAGTGGAAGCTATGATTTATTTGGTACTGTGACTCATACTTTCAGAAGTCAGAAAGCTTTTACACAGTTAATACTGCTAACAGGTTTAAGCAATGATTCAAATAAGTTCATTTCTTGATAAAGTTATTGTATGCAGTGATCAAAAGATCCAGTATATCGATGCAAACTAAAACCATCAATCATATCACCATTTTTAAGATACGCCTTTATTTTGAAATTCCCATGGCACATCAGTGTGCTGTGTCATCATTTACATCCAAACACACCTCCTTCCTAAACATATCATATCTCTTATTTAACCCCTTCATTGCCCTTCTCCACAGAGGGTCAAAGGTCAGCTGGTAGGGAATCTTTCGGTGATTCTCAAATCCAAAGAAGCCAAATCCTTGTGGAAGACATTTTTCCTATAAATTGTCTTGGAAACCTCTAAGAGTGCAGAGAAAACCTCTTTACAGTATGAGATGTGCTGTCTGTGTGTTAGACATGATGCTACCAATGAAGTTGCACAGATGTTCATTTTCCCGGCTGATTCAGACGTCTCTGCGCTACGGATGGTTGCACTTGTTGGGACTGGACGTGCTGTTCTTGTAATAAATCTTCCCACTTATTTTAGATCTCATGTGCTTCCTTAGTTGGCAGGTGAATTGTGTGATCTTTCTGTTCAAAGATACGACAGAGGACACGATGACACATTTTGAGAAACACCCCATTGTCTTCTAAAGGACATTTCAGCAGTGCAGATGCTTACCGAGAACACACATCTTTGTGGACATTTCTATATTTCTCTCTGGACGTTTCTCCATTTCACTGTCGGCATTTCTTCGTCTTGTGATGGACATTTCTTCATTTTACTGCAAGGCTTCACAGCTAACTTTTCTTTCTCACATAATTGAGTTGAAACTTGAGTCAGTTTTTTTAGAGGGCATAGAACTTTTCGAGTTTTTGGAGCGCAGAGAGTCTTTGAGTCCGCTTCTGTTGGGTATTTCTCAGGACATCAGTTTCCTTCATGCTGCCTTTACTAAACCACTAAAAGATTATTTGATTTTGTTGGATCTGTTTCATGTGAGGAACAGTATATCTAACAGCAAACCCTCTCAGGAAGTGGTTTGTTGAGGTACCTTCAGATTAGCCCTGATTGCTAGCTTTCTGAACAAGGATCCGACCAACTTCCTGTGTCCGTCTCGTTGATCTTCCTGCCAAGACGCGTTCTGCCGCGGACAACCCCGTTTCAGCTCTGCTCATTTTCCACTCCAGGCTTTTGCAAAAGTGAGAAAGAGAATAGCTGATTTGCCTCCTCTCTCTCCAGAAAAAAAATAAAACACTCTATCTTTCTGCGGGCTTAAGTGTTCCTCTCAGACAGCGGCTGGGGCCTCTGTGAGTCCCTGAGTATCACGGCCTGCCTTGATCTTGTTTACTTAGTATTCCGTCAGAGCTGGGAAAAGAGGAGGAGTAAGGAGGAAGGAGGAAGAAAAATGATGTAGACGCACAAGAAGAGGAGGATGAGGACGGCTGGGCCGGCTGCCCCGCCCCCGTCGCAACCTCTGCGCTCTTCGACACTCGAAAGAACTTCAACCCTCCGGTAACTTTCCAAAGGCGCCAGTAATGGTCTTTTCGAAGCAGCCATCAAAAATAAGTGTATGTGTGTATGTTTTTTTTTTTATTATTATTTTTATTATTTTTATCCTCCCCCTTTCTTGTCAGACTGAATGCTCGGAGGGGTTGCATGACTTTTCGTCTGCGAGATCTGTATGTATGAGAGGAAGAGAGACAGAAGGAAACACAGAGATGATGAGGTCTCAGAGCCGGGGAGCGAGGAAGTGTTTTTTTGTACCGCTTCTGCACCTTTAGACCTTTATCTTCCGTCTCTCTCTCTCTCTCTCACTCTCTCTCTCCACTCTGTCTCTTGCTGGCTCTTCCGACTGTTTCCCTCTCTTTCTTTTCTTCTGCAGGCAATTTTAACTGCGAGAGCAGCATGTATGAAAAGGGAGCATGTGCCAAAGAGAGAGGTTTATTGTTGGGAAGTGTCTTTTGCTGTCTACCTTTCTACCTTTCTGCCTTTTATTTTCTCTCTTTCTCTCTCTCTCTCATGTTGACTCCTTTGCTCTCAGAGGCCATTTTGGCTGCAAAAGTGTTATGTTGGAGTGCGTGAGAGAGGCAAAAAAAAGTGTGTGAAAGCCAAGTAGTGAGAAAGTGTGATTTTCTTTTTCTTTCTTCTACCTTCATGTCCTCTTTCAGAGAGACAAAGAGAGACAGAAAGAGTTAAAGAGTGACAAAGGGTCTTAAAGCCACGCCGCAAGTGAATTCTACACCCTTACACTCTGATCATGCATCATCTCTGTGGGTTTCCATCAGAGCATTTTTGTGCAAATTATAATTTAATGGAAAAGCTGAATGGAAATTTTTCATATAACTTCCCACGGTATTGCATAAAAAGTTTTAAGCTCTCTTGAGATGGGAATAAAATCTTTTTTGTTGATAAAGAAGCTATCTGACGCTGTATGGAGTGATGCAAAGGGTTTGCAGTTTGCAAGGCCCTCTGTAAAATATCTGTCCACTGCCCATAAAATGTCATACGTGCTATTGCTCCCATTTATTAGGAGCCCATTGAAATTGGATAGACATCCGGTTGTTCTTTTCGGAAATTGCATAGTTCACATTTTGTTTTCAATCTAAGCCAATGTGAAATATGTCCAACATTAGTTGACACAAACAGCAACAACCATCAATATAAATCATGTCGTGAAAGACTTTCCGTTTTCCTCTTGGATGTGTTTACTGATGTAAACATTCAGATCAGGAGACCTGTTTATTTTACATCAACCCAGCTGACAGAGATGCACATAATCTGCATTTTTGTTTGTGCAACCTCTCAAAAGTTCATTTTAAAGTAAAACTCCATGACACTTTTCCCGTAATGTCTGTTTTGCTCCTCTCGTTGACTGATGGATAAACACAATACTTTTTCAACCAAGCACAAAGCCTCTTATGTTTCCTGCAGCAGTTACACTGATTTGTTTTGACTGAAAAGAGGAATTGGGTAGTTAGCATAAACAGCTATAGCTAACGATGGCTGAAAAAGAGCGCCACCTATAGAAAGTCAAACTCCATCAACAGAAAATCCAATAAGAAAGAAGTCGCCGTGCTGGATGGACAAATTTTTTGATTGCGAGATGTTTTCAGAAAAGCGCAGTAAAAAAAAAACAAAGAAAAAAAACACAAACCAAAAAAATCATCACAGACTGCGTCAAAATCAAAAATTCACTGGGCAGATGGAAGGAAACCTAGCCTTTGTCTCTGTGTGTGTGTCTCTTGGTCCGGAGGTCACGGGGTTCAGCGTAGCCGTCTCAGATATGTTTTCAGTAGCAGTCGCAGTGTCAGGCTCTAACCTCCCCGGGTCCTCAGCTCACCCCGCCGCAGAGCGGAGTGTGTGACCGCATAGCCAGGTCAGATAATGCTTCACTTGGGAGCCGGCTGGCTGACTCCTAATATGATGTGTGTGTGTGTGTGTTTGAATGAGTGAGTGTACGGGCTTTGTGTTTGTTTCATGTGTGTTAGATCTGCAGAAAAAAAAGCACTTGAGTGGATTTTCGAGAATTTATGCTCTTCTGAAACAGTGGTGTCTGCGCTCTCAAAGTTGGAGAGAAAAATGATTTCTTTCTGGTCCACCTATCATTTACAGTTAGCATCACTGCTTTATCTCTAACATGAAATTCAAAGGATTTTAAATAGATTTTCTCCACTTGCACTGCACACGTCGCCGAGTACGCAGTCGCTTTAACATTGCAGTTCATGCTTTAATAGCTGACACCTTGTTTTACTTTGCAGATTTATCACACATTATGTTTATTCAGCTCACCTTTGAGTTCACTGCAGTTGCGTTAAACAAGCGAGCCAAATTGAGATTATTTCTAAGTTTTCTGAGGGCGACCCGGCCAAGAAAGCGGATAAAAGTTGCACGTACAGTGTAATAACAGGGTACACAAACAAGCAGTGCACGCAATCAGGATGCATTGAAAATCAGATAAAAAGAAAGACCAGAGAAAAGTCCAGTATCGCTCAAAAAGACAAAAGTGCAACTTTAATATTTCCCTCACAAACCATGCTCATGATTTTAAGGCATCATGCTCTTTTCACAAGACCAGGCTCATCATCTATGAGCTTAATTGCATCTTTTTATATGATGCGTCCTATGACTGTGTAATTTTAGCTCTTTTAATGACTCTGCAGCTCTGCACTATTGCTTTGTTTAATCTATTTTTCCTATTATAACCGTGGGATAATCAGATGGGATGTTTTCCCCAGCAGAAAGTAATAGCCCGTAGCTGGCCATTACTATTTTTTTCCCTTTTCCCTTACTTGCTAATATGGGACTTCAATGCAGCAGCAATACATGTAGGTGATTTGTACAGACTTAAGGTTGATGAAAGAGTAAATTGGCCTTTCTTTTTCTTAAAATCAATTGATAAGAAGAAGGAGAAGCAGATGTAAAACTGCTGTTGCCCTCGCGCCCCGCCCCACCCCGGGACATGTGGGAACGAGGAGAAAAGAAGCGTAGGAGACAGCGCATACTTCCCCTTTTGAACTTCACAGAGGTGAGGCGCTTTTAAAACGCTCCCAGGTGCGGATTGTTCTTAGATGTGCGAAGCAAGGGCACGGAGTCAGGAGAGAGAGAGGGAGAGGGAGAGCGACAGAGAACGAGAGACGGAAGGGAAAAGTGCAGGGGGGAGGGAGAGAGGGGAGGAGAGGGCAAGTGCATGAGAGAGAGGAGAGCATAGCAGAAAGAGTAAGAATGGATTTGTGTATCCCGCTGGGGGTGAAACGGTAAGCCACTTTCTATGTTTTGGAGGAAGTGGATTGATTTCCCTTCCGTGACCTCTGTCTCACTCTCGGCTGTTGCCAAGTGCTGTACAAAAGTCTTTTAACTGGAGGTGGAAATACACAACGCCAGCTGCTGCATTTGGAAACAGCAGACACTGTACTCCGAATGTTCCCAGGCAAAGTGTACAGAAATGTCAGATGCAGCCTTTGTGCAAACGCTACTTTTTAATACCGCCGCACCTTGGGCTCCATCCCTGAGAGGAACTGTTTGGAGGGGGGGGTGGGGAAATCAACAGTAATTTGGTGCCTCGTTGGCAGAGAGAACCCCGGTGTTACAACGCGCTTGTTCAGCTTTACTGTGTGACATTCAGGAAAGATTCAGCTGCTCATTTGCGGCGAATGCAGCGGAGGTGCAGGATGTATGATCGCAATTACAGCGGCGTTCTTCAAAGTGGGGGTCCGGGGACCTGCGTTGGCCTCTGGAAGCTTCTAAGGGGTCTTCAGCAAAATGAGGAATAGTTTAATTTCGCTATAATCTAATTCACTAGAAGTTATTACGCTATATAAAAAAATGAGCGATTATGTTAATGTTATGTTTTAGTCGCGCCACTATGAATCTATTCGTCAGTGTTCAAGTAGGACATCTGAACGATTTAATGTTTCTCATATCAGGGTCCCAAAGGGAAACATCACTGCAAATGAGGGTCGACTTAATCAAAGTCTTGGGGGTCAAGAACATGAAAAAGTTTGAAACCCGGCCATGACTGGACTTCTTATGTGCAGAAAGTCTTGACTCCTGGGGAAATTCATGCGTGCTCCCTCATTGCAGGAATATGCTCACGAATCTCCTTCATCAGGTCATGTTCATCCAACGGATCAGTAAAACATAAAATAAAAAAAAAACGGGCCTTAGCCTCTTGACATCTCCTCACAAGGCTTCAAAAGTTAATCTGCACTCTGTTGAATTCAAATTAACTTGACCTTCCCCTTTACAGCCAGGCTGTTCCACTGAACCTTTTAAATGGCACAGGACGGCCCGGTGCTGTTTGCCCAAATGATACAAGCCCGAGCCCCTGAGGCCAGAATGCAAACACAAATTACCTTTTCCAAAAAAAAAAAAAAAAAAAAAAAACTGGAAGCAGAGAGGAGAGAGTTACAGCCGAAGGTCGAGGCAGCCGTCGGATGGGCCACGGAGCAGACCGACACCACCGGCCCAAATAAAAAAAATAAAAAAAAAGAAAAAACGTGTGACTGAGTGCCGTGTCCAGGCTCGGCATAAATCACACAGCTGTAAAATCGGTTCTGTCTACACTGCCCAGCCCGGGCCGACCCTCATAAATTGGCATCTCCCCGCCACCCCGTCCCATCGGCAGATTCTCTCTCACACACACACACATGCTTTATGACAAGAAGATCAGACCACTAAATGAATGGAGGCGATGGGCTCGTAAATCCAGCAGGCAGGGACAGGGATACAGTGAGGGAGGTTGTGTTGGTTGACACTCAACCAAAGGCAAAAAGTCAAGTTTGGCCTAAAGGATGAAAAGAAATGAGAGACAGGAGGGAGAAAATATGACTGTGAGATACTTTATACGTGGATGTTGCACTGTCCAGTTGGAGGAACCGCCTTAGCTCATTATTATGTATGTTATGAGTGTGTAACAGATTATTGTACTCCCTTAAATTTCCCCTTAAATAGCTGCAAAATTAGAAAAGACCTTTTTATCCATATTGTAGGACAATGTCCCATCCATATTGTGTATCTGCTGGTTGCAGCTTCATTGAAGCTCCATCACACTTCTATTGAGTGAAATATTCAAAGCCAAGATGCCATTGTTTTATGGCTGCAGCATTACATCAAATAGAAAAGATCTACATGTCTTGTGCATCATGCATATCATGCATTGGTAAAGACAAACTCGCCCATGAGACTGTCGGGGTTAAGGAGGTTCACATACATTATTTAGTGTCTGGATGATTTTCAATAACTTACCACTTGATGGACTTGTCAACATAACTCGCCAATAGTGTAAGTATTATTTAAGTGATGGAACAAGTAATATAATGAGTTACTATATGCAGAAAGTAAAAATATAACAATCACATTATTTTTAATGATGAGTAATAAGTGATATTTTACATTATGAACATCCTTAACACTTATGTTGTCATGGTATCATCTGTGTGTGTGTGTGTGTGTGTGTGTGTGTGTGTGTCTGTAGAGACATTGCTCTGAATACAGAAACTCAGAGACTTCATACTTCCACCACAGTCATCCCTATAGATTGGATTATCTAATTAGAATTTGGAGAACCTTGCTGCATAAATTTGCATGTTAATGAGCAAAACCGATTCCCTTGCAACTACTGTAACTTCCTGCACTGCAAAAGAAAAAAAAAAATCTCCCACTTAGCCAGTAATTTATTGTCACATCCAGTTTTCAGATCTTGTTTTTTCTTAAATCTACCAGAGGGATGAGATAATCCCACTTGTTTCCAGTGCAGCTTCATTTGTTTGAGGAATTTTCCTGGGAACAGTATACATATGTTAAAACAAGGCAGAATAAGGCAGATCAGCCCACTAGAATAAAAAGACGACAGTTGATCCATTGAAGCTGTGGAAACAAGTTGATTAGCATTGGAAACAAGTGGGATTATCTCATCCCAGTGGCGGATTTTTTACCTTGTTTGAAGAAAAACAAGATTTTTCTTATGTTGAGAGTAAATGACTTGGGGATTTTTTGCAGTGTAATGCTTTTAAAACGAGTTCACATTCATACCACCCATGTGTTATGTAAGGACAAGCACCTTGACTTAGTAATAGTTGCTAATTATGCATTAAGTAAGTTAATTAATGAGCTCATTAGCATAACTGGTCGTTTAGTACATGATGGTGATTATGGCAGGACATTAAGTAGCTCAAGTGCTCGAGTTTGTGGCTTGTGTTTATTTTCCATCGTTTTAATTAGGCCTCCACAATTGAAAACATATTGAAATCATAGTGATTACTGCAATTTCCACCTTCTGAGAGGAGGCAATGGAGGTGCTGAATGCCTGGCATATAAATCAAGTTGCACTATTATGTGAGATGATTTTTAATGCAAACTGAGCAGCTTCTCGGTTTGAACTCCCACCTCGCATCTCTTTCATCTACCCCTTTTCCACCCTGTGTTTTTGGAACATTTTTTTTTTTTTTTCAAGTGCAGCAGCAGAAATCCTGCAGGAGAAAAGCTCGTTCATTGAAAGAAACAGTTCCAATATGATTTGTTGTCAGTATTGTTCCACATTTATTTGAACAAGGCTTCTTTTCTCTGCCTCATGCCATTAATCCATGAGGATGCCGGAGAGAGAGGCTGCAGATTCTCCATAACAGTGTGTGTTCCACTGTTGGTAACCAAGATCAATACGACTTTAACTCCCATGTGTGCATGAAATGGCACATCTCTTATATTATCTACAATATTAAAGTCACTTCTTTAGTAAGATACAAGAACAGGCTCACTTAGCGATTTATTAAACAGACATGCCATTTCTCCCTGTGCAGTGAGGGAAATTAAGTTACCTACAGGGGGCATTTGTGCCCACGCAGGCTGTTTTGGGCAGCCATTTTTCATTTTTTATGGAGCCGTTTCATCAGAATTCCTGTTTTAAAATAGACAAACTCTTGCATTAACGTGAGAGTTACGGCACTCCGAGGCACAGAGAAAGCTGTCCCTCTCAGTTCTCAGTTCTCTTGTTTTCAGGGTCAGGCCCTGCAGAACCACATGCCAGTTTCAGGGGCAGTTTTGCCCTGATGTAATGCCCAAACAGACAAATGAGGCGGACAAGTCGCAGCAAGGGTCCTTGAAAGTCCTTGAAAGTGTGAGGATTTGAAAAAAAATCAAGCTTTGAGATTTTCTTTTTAATGAACAGATATCCTTGAAAGGACTTGATTCTTTTTTTTATCATCATTATTGAACTATATCACCCATTTGGCACCAAAATGCACATCACACCCTGAGGAAAACCTTGTATTGGTATTATAAAAGCAGCTTTAATATGAAGAATTTCATCATTGACAGGATGATGAGTAAATAATGAGGCCTGTATGATGCCAGTTTTGAGCTTCTGCATTTCAAGGTCTTGATTTCAAGACCTTGAAAGCCACTGAAAAGTGAATTTGATGTCCAAGTGAGTATGAAAACCCTGTCTGTTTCCAGAGGCATCTGTCCTTGGGCCACATTTCGAAAAGTTTCCTGTCTGATCCCGCTGGAAGTTTTTTTTTTTTTTTTAATATTTGAAGAAAAACAAGATTTGAATACTGAAGATGAAACTAAATTGACTCTGAGACGGGATTTTTTTTGCAGTGCTCAAATCAAAGCTGTGATTTATGGCACAGCTTTCATGTACTGATGCAAAAGACAGTTTACAGTTTACATTTATTTCCACCGGTTTATTTGTGATAAAGGGGAAAATAAATCTGTTTTCTCTTACCGCTAAATGTAAGAGGGCTGCAGAAATAAGTCTAATTATTTTGTTTTCTAGTGCTGTGTAGTCAGGGATAAAGCCAGAGGACATTTTTAAAAATTAGGCCCTTGGGTCCTTCCTCACCCATCTCAGCCTACACTTAAAAAGAAAAATATGCTCAGAGCACCGGATTACCCACATTCCTTTGCCAGAGGAGAGTCTTTTGCACTCTATCACTCTTTTTTTATCGTTTTCTCTTTGTTTAATCTTGTTGCTTTTACATTTCATCCCCGCGCAGAAAAAAATTAACTAAAGTAAACTTTTACTTCACAGTTGATCTTATACCTGCTCAGACTGTTTTATGTGTGTGTGCATGCTTCGGTAGTTTTGCAGTCTGAGTGTGTGTGTGTGTGTGTGTGTTTGGTGTGTGTGTTTGTGTAGTGACTGGATCGGTTGATTCTTGTGCTTAATGGGTGGAACGGCCTGAGATTAGCTGCCCAGGAGACTAAGGCAGGTACAATACACACTAATACAGCACCCTGCTCACACACACACACAGACACACACTCACCCATCACTCCATATCTTCTTTGCTCCGTTGTCTTGCAAACCTCTCTGTCTCCTCTGAACTTTTTCTCCTTCAGTCTTTCTCTTTCTCTCACTGTCTGTTTGCACAGCTCCTGCTCTCCTAATCTCAATCCGTACATCTTCATTTTTACTGAGCGTTAATCCTTCATGCTCCCTACCTGCCTCCAAGTCCGTCCATCCGTCCCATAGAAACGGAATTGAGCAGAACTACCATGAGCCTTTGGTTCATGCACGTCGGTGTATCTCCAGGTGGTTCCCAGGCCAAGGAGCATGAAGGGAAGGGCAGGCCGTTACATCATAGCGACAGAATCCCATATTTGCATTAGCGCCCAATTTCAACGCCACTAATATTGAAGTCAATGGGATTAGAAAATCCCACTATAATCCACTATACTCGACTTGAATACATAACAAAACACATTTTACATAATTCAGACTGGTAGCTTTTTATCCATTGTGAGCATCATTTGTACTTTTGTTATTTGTCTCAGAACATCTGTCCAGCTGCATGAAGTCCAGCTCCAGCTCTGTTCCGTCCAAGCAGCTGTACGATCCAAGAAAATTTACATAAAACCAATATATCAAATGTGACCTAGTTACCAGGAAAACAAATTACCGAAAATTCAGACACCTGAGTAATAACCTGTTACAGTAGATCAATTTCCTGCAGCCAAAGGCATAAATAGGGAAGTGACAAACCCGACTCACCACAATGTCAACTGGAATATTCCCACACTTGGCACCAGTTTGGGCTCATGTGATTCTTTTACGCTGAAATATGTCCTTGGTCAAACACTTTCCATTCTATTCCACTCAGTTCTATATCTATGATCCATCCATCCATCATATATATCTTTCCTCGGCCCATCTCTTGCTCCAGCTGTCTTTTCCTATTGGTTACCAGTTTCCCACACTCAGCTCCTGAGTCAGATTCACATGTTTGATGCTCACCGCTATGAGAATCTAGAGCTGCATGTGTGTGTGGATCTGCACACTCCTAATATCTGCTCTGTATGCTAATATAACTGTACACTGTATGTATAATTCCTACTGAATAATCACCCCTGAATGTATAAATAATATATACTTTTTACCATCGCTTAGGTGTGTCTGTTCCCACTGAGCCGAACCCCTTGTGTTCGTGCATGTGTGTGTGTGTGTGTGCTTGCACAGCAGCAGGGAAGCTTCCTCTCGTCTCTCGGGCTCAGGTAATTAAAACGTCTCCTGTCTTAATTTCCCTTAAATTAACATCACACAGGAAGAAAAAGACAGGAGGCCTTGTATAACTCTGGAACAACCGCCGCAGTTTGACACAGTTTGTGTTGGTTTGTCTGTTCGCCTCTGCGCTTTGTGCGGGGCGCGCGTCGCCTGTGCGCTCTCGCAGACATTAGCTTAGTCAGGCCAGATCTCCCACAAAGAGATTCCGTGATGACAAGGCTAACCCAGATACTCGCAGATACATAAATCAGTCGGGCCTTGAATCTCGCGCTCGCAGCCCCCTCCGTTTTTTGACGCTCTTTCGATCAAAATCTCCAAGCGCTGACATTTTCTTGAACTTTTGGCTCTCCTGATACGTGTGCGCGTGTCTCGGAGAGGCCCGGCCTTGATGCCCCCCCACCTCCCCTCCTCGGAAAGTCATCGCTAATGAAAACGCTCTGAAGATTTCCCGATATCAACACGAGCAACGCGTCGCCTCTCGACGGCGAGCCGCCCCCTCCCCTCCACCACGTTAATGGCGGCTTTTTCTGATGTGGAGGGCTTCATTAGACCAGTGTGTGTGTGTCTGTGTGTGTGTGTGTGGAGCCGTGTCATTAGCATCATGTTCTCCCCCGTCCATCAGCGCTCCTTTATGGCACATTTCGTTCCCAACTAGGTCATTCAGGTTTGCTCGGCAGATGGGATAGCCTGAGCAACGTTAACACACACAGACATAAAGCAGGCGGCCGCATAATGATGCACACACACACACCCTCTCGCTCGCCCTGTTCCTTCCTCCTGCTATTAAATGCACACACAAAAAAAACACACACACTTACAAATATTTCACTTCCTCTTTCTCCATCCCGCCCGCCTTCCTGCCCTCCAACTCTATCAGGAAAAAAAAAAAGAAAACAACACCAACCAGACACACACACACTACCGCTCCTTCTCTCCCTCTCCTTGTCGAAACCCTCCTCTCCACACACAGGCTGTGAAGCACAAACACACACCCGTTGCGACAGGCGTTCTCCCGGGGCGGAGCGGGGTAATCATGCCGCAGCACCTCTGGCAAGGCTAATTAAACCGGCGCATCTGTGCCTTATCCCACATCTGGAGCAGGTGGCGGCGGCGCCCGCAGAACCTTCTCCTCCCCTCCCACCCACCTCGTGACTGCACTGCTAAACAATGACGACAGCAAAGGCACAAACACACACACACACACACACACACAGTTCCACCTCGCCAGCCCTTCTGTTCCCATTCTTCCCCCTTTCTCTCCTTCCTAACTCTTTTTTTTAAGTCTTTAGCTTTAAGGTGAAAGTTGATGGAACATGTGAACCAGTGTAACTTCAGTC
>OMLF01015802.1:20079-34012 GCA_900302615.1 Holocentrus rufus
GAATGAAAATGATTTTTTTCTGAAAGACAACAGAATTCCTTAAAACAGTTATTCTATAAAAGAAAAAAAAGATCAAAGTCATTGTATTCCATTAGATCGACACATTAGATCTGTTTTTTTTTTCTTTTTCTTTTAAGAATCATGATAGATTTGATTCAAAGCATTTAATATGTATACAGATCAAAGTGAGTGATTCATTCTATTCAATTCTTTTGGCGGATCAATGCAGTTGAATCATCAGAATTTATAAATTGATGCATTGATGCAATGAAAGACTCGTCTCACCTCCCACATTTACCAAGCCAGTCTGGGATTCAAACTGCCAACCTGCCTGCTGCAAGCCTGCTTTTCCAAAACTTTTGAGGGGCCTCTGGGCGTCCTTTAAGGGGGTTCCAGCAAAATAAGGTATAATTTAATTTCCCTATAATTTAATTCACCTCAATTAGAGAATATATTACAATTAACCCACTTTCCTAATGATAGGTTTCACTTGCACCAAAATTACCTCCCCACATGAAGCCCACACAGCTCTAAAATTCAATATTAAATCAACAATAAAACTCTTACATGGCTCCTTGGGACAAAATTGTATTAAATGTGGATTGTGTCCTAACTTGTGCGCTTATTTGGTCCTTGACACGAGAACGTTTGAGACGCTCCGCTCTCGGCTGCCCCCGCCTCCTCTCCCCTCTCTCTCTCTCTCTCGACTTTTCTTTCCCTCCGTTGCCTCAGCTGAATTCTCTGACACTAAAGCGAGCCTCTCAAACAGATATCTAATCGGACTGGTGGGGATAGGTAAAGGTTTAGCGGGGTAAAAATCAAGTCAGGCAGTCGGCGCTGCGCTGAGATAGAGTAGTCGAAATTGACAGCGGTGGGTGTTGAATCAAAGCCAGCAGGGATCTTGGGGAGACATTTCCAACGCCGCCTCGCCCCCCTGGGCTCACACCAAAAACAAAACAACGCTTTTATTTGCATGTAATGGAAGATCGATGAAAATCTTTATTTAAGCTAAAACGGTCAATTAGAATCGGATTCGTTCAGACTCTCATCCTCGTCTTTTATCCTAATTTACACATTAGAACCCCTCCCGCCTCTTTTAGTTAGCTTCTGCACGGTCTCCATCACACTTTATTATCTCCTCCTTCCTATACTAAATTGTTCAGGGATTTCCCGTTCAAATTAGTTCTGATTTGGCTGATTCTTGGTGGCCTTCCCAGTCATCACGGGCCAATCCCTGGAGGGCCCCGATGACATGCCTGTAACAAGGAGCTTATTGCAGCGTTATTGCCCAAGCATCTAGAAGGTTCCAGGGGCCTGAGGGCAATGTGTGATGGCGCTGACAGGTCCCGGGGACTAGACTGTCGCTGTCAGGCTCCGGCGGCTCGGCTCGATGCAGTTGTCAAACGCCAGGCAATGAAACACCGGCGATATATAAACACCGGGCGCGGCGCGGTAATAGATGCATATCATTCCGCCGCTCGTGCAAAACACACACGAGGCGCGTGAGAGAGAGATGACATGTCAGCGTACATGCAAAATGAAAGCATAATGTTATTCTTACCGTGCACACGCATATACAACACACACACACACCCTGTTGAGTCCTTCGGGAGCCCCTGACAGCTCTGCCCTGAGCTTCCAATCCGTCTCGGGGAGCTCCAAACACCCAGTGCAATTACTCTTTCCTGCTGACTGCACCTGCACAACATAATTGAGAAGGCTACTGGGGCTTTGTCACTTAAGGTAAAGATGTAAAAGAAAAAAAAATGTGTCCTGGCTAAGCTGCAGAACTGCAGCATGGGGCTATTACACTTCAAACAGCTTGTGTGTGTCCATGCAGGGTGTGTGTGTGTGTGTATATCCGTGTGTGTTGTTTACTGAAGGACACGGCGTCGGACCTGCGGGACCTTCGACGAAGTGAATTAAGATCCCCCGCAATAACTTTTGTATCGAATATTCTGCGATTTGGAGATTGAAGCCTACAGACAATTCTGTTGAGGCGGCGCGCGTCAGCCCAGCCCAGACTGCACGTATCAAATATTCATGCATTGTTCACAGTCTAGGTCGGGAATAAATGGTTTGAGTCCCAGTTTTTAATGATTGGAGATTTAATTAAGCTCCATTGGTGCCACTTGGAGCCGACTTCCCGAGACTGGGGGATCCTGAGAGTTCACCAGTCTGACTTTAATGAAACCAGTGGCAGGTCATTGTCTCTAATGACATGACCGGCTTGGCTCTCATTATATATGCGCCTCGCTTTATGTGTTGTATCTTATTCTATGTGTATGAATCATCATTCTGTAAGTTGCTCTGGAGCACAATGTGCACTGCAAAAAATCTCCATCTTAACAAGTCATTTAGTCTCATTTTCCGTGTTAAAATCTTGTTTTTCTTCCAAAAAGGTAAAAAAAATCTGCTAGTGGGATGAGATAATCCCATTTTCAGTTTTTAAGGGCTGCTTGGGGTGCTGGATTGGAAGTTGAATAGCACTGGAAATAAGTGGGATTATCTCATCCCACTGGCAGATTTTTTTCACTTGGTTTATTTAAAGGGATAGTTCAACCATCTTGAAAAACTTGATATTATTTCACTTATCGTGGTTATGTAGGACAGTGGTGGTGCTGTCTTCCTCTCACATTGCAAAATGTTGTTAACTAGCTGGGTGCTCCAGTTGCTAACCATTAGCAACCTGCCATTGACTTGTACTTCCCCCCAGCTAACATTTTCAAAAATAACTGCCTTAATCCAGTCCAGTTGATAAATAAGTAATACCAAGTTTTTCAAAGTGGGTGAAATATCCCTTTAAAACAGTACTGAATATGAGACAGACTTAAGATTTTTGGCAGTGTAAAATGTCATATCCAGTTAGATTTAGAACAGTTGCAGTTGAGTTGAGTTAATCTCGCTCACTAACGGCACTCCCCCCCTGATGAATGGATTGGCCACCAACTGCCACTGTTTGCCTTTAATTTATGTGAAAAACAATTAGGCATAAAGCTCGAGCTTCAAGATTAATTCCGCTGGTCGAAGTGGCACGTCTCTGTAAACATCATATTCAACGATCTAGTTTGCATAGATTCACTCGAGAGCTGAGACCCTCAATCCTTTCCTGCGTTTCATTTGAGACACAGAAGTGAGAGACGGATGGATAATGAAATTGAGAAACAGAAGACGAGCAGAGGGGAGCGGCAGGCTTAGCAGTGTGAGCTGAAATTCACAAATCTGACATTAAACTTTTACCTTCCGAGCATTTGGAATCAGAGGCTTCGATAGCCAAGCGTTAAATGTGTAACATGACGACTCCAGAAGTTCTCGGCATCATTAACTCGGTCAAATTAAGGTTAATATTCTTCAAACTTGACGAGGTTTGAAGCAATAATCTGCACGACTTATTTAACACAATGGTGTCAGGTCGATGTTTCTTGGGGAAATTCTCTGTGACTCAGGGATTGGGCACAGGGATTATTTTACATTTCCAGCAGCAGTTATTGTGGAATTTAATAAAAGAGGAACTGAGTAGCTAGCATTTGTCTGAGCAGTCAATTGAAATATTACAAAAATCCCAAATATGGCCAAGTGCAATATTCAAATTGCAGAAGCTGCAAATATATCAAGGTAAAATGTGTGACAAAATAGAGTTATAAATGAAGTAACTGCGATATTATTTTTCAAACCATATCATTTAGCATTTAGTTAGCAATTAGCATTGGTTGCCATGGCCACTCAGCACCAATGATGTTGCCAGAAAATGAAGATCTTGCAAACTTGAAAGTTTATTCAAGTTACTTGGTGCACTTCCCTCTGTGCCAAGGCCCTGCAGGTGTTCCTGAGCTAGTCATGATTGCACGATTTCACAGGGGGTTTTACAGAGCAGCATCACTCCATTAACATGCAGGTATGTTGTGTAATTAGCATTTGTTTTAACATATGGTCAGTGTGCCAGCGAGCCATGCTGTGGATGATTGCGCATAGCTAGCGAGGCTTGGCGGCGACGGGTTAGCAGCTTACTGTAAAGCCCTAATGAATTTTAATACCATGGCCACCCATGTGCATGCATGTTCTCCTTTGCAGCTTTTGTCGATCTCTGCACGCCTTCTCTCTTTCCTTTCCTTTTCTTTCCCTCCTTGGATGCAAAATGCAGATTTCAGCAATAGCACTTTGAATTTTAACTTGATCTGTCAGTCACACACTTAATTTTCACACACATGCACACCAGAATGACCTGTGAAGCGGACCTGTTTATGGTCTGAAACACGCCGCCATTGTCACTTTCTCCCTACCTCTCCTCTCTCTCTCTCTTTTCTCCACCTTTGTCCCTCCCTCTGTCCTCGTTTATTCCTCTCCACCCCTCTACCCCTCGCATCCTAAACTCCTTTCTGCCTTCTCCTCTCATCCGTCTTCCCACTCATCCTCCTCCTCCTCATCATCCGCCTCCACCCGGCCCACCTGCGAAAATGTCTTTCATC
Source organism: Holocentrus rufus (assembly GCA_900302615.1). Taxonomy (NCBI): domain Eukaryota; kingdom Metazoa; phylum Chordata; class Actinopteri; order Holocentriformes; family Holocentridae; genus Holocentrus; species Holocentrus rufus. The sequence goes on from OMLF01015802.1 coordinate 24,546, forward strand.
CCCCTTCGTTTATGTATTCCCCCTGAAGGCAGACTGAGCTCTTTCCCAGTCTCCTCCCTGCTCTCTCTCTCTCTTTTTCCAGCCCCTCTCTCATCCCCTCTTTCTCCTATTCTCTCTATCTCTCTCTCTGTCACTCCTGTGCTAACTTGCATAGGAAACACACACACACCTCAAATGCACAGACACACACACACACACTCCCCTGTCATTTGTCAGCAGTGTCAGCTTGGATGGAAAGAAACTTCCCCACCTCCCACACTCCCTACCTCCCGCCCACTCTCCCTCCTTTATGTCAACCCCCTCCCCTTCTCCCTCGCCACGATAGGCAGGTGCCTCCGTCTTCAGTATCACCCCCCTTCCCCTTTCCTCCACCCGAGCACGCACCCAAACTCGTAAGTGATAGCAAGCAGTCATCCATTCCATGTCACATCACAGGTAAAAGTTGTGAGCGAGACCCCCCATGGTGAAAAATTTGATCCTTGCATGCTTCCTCGGCTGGAAAAATTCCTCAAGTACGGGTTTAACAAAAAAAAAAAAAAAAATAGAGCAGCATTCGAAGTTAAACTAAGAAACCTGACTCATTAAATATAGACTTGCAAAAAAAAATCTTGCTCAAGAATAACACTTTGAAGATTGTAAAGACTTAAAAATAAGACTTTTGAGTGCTTAAGATTGGAGCGGCTTATTTCTGGCGCGCTGTCATCCAACTAAATGAACTAATCCTCGAAAAACCGACTCGACTACGGCGTATTGTGATTTGTTTGCATGTTAAGAGATCCTGAAGCAGCTTGTTTGATCTCGGCGTATGTCAGAATTTTTTTTTTTTTTTTTTTTTCCCATATTTTTTCATTTTCCTGGTCCGGTCCGACAGCAGACGAGCTGAGAGCTTTTTCAGCACATGAAAGGACCAACAGCACTTGAGGTGTTGAGGCATGAAAATACACAAATTTGCATCCAGAAAGGAAAACTCAATTGCAGGAAGGGAAAAACAGTTGGAAACACACAACACATCAACTGTTAGATCTTTGCAGCTAAGTGTCGTCATGGTTTATTTTGACGTTGGAGTTCACAACCTTTTAGTTCTGCTTCATAAAAAATTGTTGATGACCTGTGGCCATTTTGCTGTCTTGCTATTTTGTAATCAATAAAAATAAAAATCAATTCTCAAAATGTTTTTTCTTTGGGATGCCTTACAGTATATGCATTTTAGAAATAATTTTGAATGCTTAGGGTGGGAAAAAGTTTGATTTTGTGCACAATTTACCAGTGGAAAAATGCAATAACCCCCTAAAACAGCAATAAATCACAAGAAACACAATAACAAAGCCACCAATCTCCATTAAGTTTTTATAGCTTTTAATTTTTTTTCTTTATGCTGGTTTATGTGAGAAAAGGAAAGAAAATATGCCAAGAAAAGAGACAAAAGACGAAAAAAAACAGACAAAACAAGACAATAAAGCAAAGTAATAGAAAAAAAATTAACTAAATTAACTAAAATACATTACAATCTGTAATGTAAATGCAAATATATAACCAAATATACAAAACCAATCTGTTTTCTAAGCAGTGTTAATGTGTTTTAGGGCGGAATTGTCCTTTAAGCAGGCACATCAAGGCCTTAAGAACCTATAGGGGGAAAAAAATCCCTCTTGATTGCCTGTGGAGTTGGTGGCGATGTTGGAGAATAAATATGAACATTAAAGCAATAAGGAGCCGTTCCAGAGCTCCCATGCAGCCAAGCCACATTAACTAGCATATGAGAAGTGAAACAGCGATGAGTCGGGTTAAACTGTTCCTCCGACACTGCACAACCTTCTCATCACACGGCAATGTTTCCTTTTTCACGCCGGCTGCCTTCGCATTGTCAGTTGCCTAAAGATAGGTTGCAAATCATTTTTTAACTTCGCCACTGAAGCGTCAGAAGCAATTAAGTCTCCTTATTTGAGGCGCCGCTTTTAAGTCAAATGAGAAAAAGGGAGAGAGAGGGGGAGGATGAAGGGGAGACAAAATGCGGAAGGTCAGGCTAGTTAAATTAAAAAGATGTTGTGTGCAACAGAACAAAGTGATACATGTCACTTTTACAGCATTATCGCCGCATTAGCATCTCTTTGAGCGCTCGCCCGTGTGTCTGTGTGCGTGCACGAGAATCACCTTCTTTCTTATCATCCCTTACGCAATCATGTGAGCGTGCACAGACACACACACACATACAGGCAGACAGGAGGAGAGATGAAGGGAAAGAGCAAAGATATGAAAGAGGCGGGGGGTAAAGCAGTACTTGCATGGCGAAATGTGGAGTTCAAAGATTGTAACACGGCGCTGAAGCATGCTGCAGCATCACACGTGTCAGGTCAAGGCACCAAAGACAAATATTTCTAAATGAGCAACTACAAATGGAGGAGCATCTGTCTCCTTGCCAATAGCTGCCAGTGTGGCCAAAACGTAACAAGCTGCCAATGCCTCTTGACTGTTTTAGCATCTCAGTGTGAAAGCTGCTCGCTGAGAGGCATCCATCCGACTTGTCATTAGTAAACAGAGGCAATACAATGGCGTCTCTTTTCTGTCTTTTTATTGGGGAACATTAAGTGGAAAGCCGTCGCCAATTTGGCGTTTTGACAATAGCTATTCCAATAAAGAGAAGCAAATACTCGGCTATTATTCCCCTGGTTTCAGCTACCAAACCCTCCAGAATTTCCTTCGGGATCAATAAAGTGTCTGACTGTGTGTCTGTGTGTCTGTCTGTGTATCTATCTATCTATTATTTCATCAATCTTTTTCTGTGGAGTAAAACAATTATCCTTCCCACCAAACAGGGGAAGTGTAAACTTTTGTACCTCACATGAATTATCTCAAATGACATGTAAACAAGAATAAATGATATGAAATGAATGATAATGAATAAAATCATGTGCAAAGTCTGCAGATTGCGTAACAGAAGCTAATATCAAAAAGGAGGGAATCAGGTTGCAGAGTCTGTAAGGAGTTGAATGTCAAATTTCCAAAAATGCTGAAAATGTCTCTCATCTACTTTCCACATGGTTAAAACAACATCATAATATCCTATCTTGCACTCATTTAAAATATGCACTCACCAGTAACAATATACTTATAATAAGACTTCAAACTTCATGCACTCATGAGAAATTAATGCTATATTAGTGCTGAACACGGGACTTCACACTTTTGCTCCCGTCTTTGGCGGCTCACCTGAACGGCGGTGAATTAATGTGCTTATCTTGCACTGACGCATGCATGAATACTTCATGCATTCTCATGGTGACTCATGATGCACGATTACATGCATGAATTGATGAGTTTTCATCTGTAAAACCATGCATGAATTATGAATTTCATATACCCTTACTATAAAGCGTTACCCATGTACCATTTTCGTCTTACATTCTCCTTTGCACAGGTATAAAAGCAGATATTCCTCTACAGTCGTCGCTTTTAAATCCCACTTGCTCCACTTCTGAGTTTTTCCTTCACCTTGTTGACAAGCAGTTTATAGCCTCGTGTGTATGAGAAAACCTTTTGAGGCTAGAAACGGCAACCTGGTTGAACTTTTGTGCCGCACGTTGTGATGAAACCCTTGCATGTCCAATAGAATCACCGAGGGATGCAGCTGCCCAGGATGGGAAAGAAAACAGAGTTAAAAAAAAAAATGATTCGAGCACTATCAGAATTATACAACACAAGGATGAAATTACAGAGAGACTTTGGTTTAAAGGCTCTCACTTGGAAGCATGTTTCTAAGCTTGGCAGGTGTGTTTAAAAATGCAATGGAAATTTAGTGATCTATTACCATGTTTTCAGTTACTTAGGCATGTTCTACATCAAGAAACAAAAAAAAAAGCCACGACTGGGTCCTCGTTTCATTTTTTTTCTACTGCCCAGACTTCCCCGAATCTTGTCTCGTCAAACAGTTGATTTGCACCACGCAGAGACCACTAAGCTGCCAGCGTCTGGCTGCGCTAAGCAACCAGTGTCATGCTGAAATAAAGGCTTTTTATCATTTATTCAACATCAGAGAGCCTCGGATTCTTTTCTCCTGACTCACATCAGACTTCACCTTTTTTAGAGAGTTTTCTTTGTCTTCAATAAGAGACACACACCACTGCTTTCCACACACAAGTCCTTTTCCACCGACATGGCGCCGTTGTTGGTGCTTGACTCGACCCCCCTAAAAACTGGCCTGCATTACATCAGCCTGACAGCTGAATGAACATTGAAGTCACCATCAGAGATGTAGACATTCTCTGCAGAGCTGTCCAACACCAATTTTGTGCTCTTTCTTATTGTCCTTGTCCTGCGTATTCGTTTTTTTTAACTTGTTCATTATTTGGTCCGCAGTTTGAATAATACCAATAAGGTTTTCTTTTTTTTGTACACTTTGTTCAGCTTCCTTCCTTTAATGTCCGTGAACTTTTCAACTTACCCTGGATTTCTCTCCTGCACCATAAAGGGTTTGTGTCTTCAAAGGATCACTGACTTATTTTTTGGGGAGTTAAGCTTGGATTTTTGTCACAGCTGCTAGTTATTTTTTAAAAAGAAAATGGCAGTTCCACTTGCGCAAACAGACCCGCAAGTTTATGAGGTGGTCAAAATGGAAACCAGAGCGCATTTACTCGGCCGATCGCCTGCACTTTTACTGAAATGTAAACTTGACTCTAGTTCCCTCACTCCTCGCGATGCTCAGAAAGACCGGAGATTTGGCTTCAATGTGGGAGGGAACAATAAGACGTTCCAAATATGGGCAGGACTTCAAATCAGAAAGAAAGAATTTTTTGCGAACCAAAAATCCACTTTGAAGTGTTTGTGTTGTGGTAAGTTTATCAAAACATTTGCTTCCATTTCAGATTATTTCGGTATTAACTGCACAGATTAGCTGAAGTTCATTTCTCAAGTAGGCGGGTTCTTGAAGGACAGCCACTTGGCGTAGCCGTGTGGCCATCTGAGCATGCTGGCGTAACCACTTGACAACCTAAATGTCCCCAGACGTACTTCTTAGATTCCTGGTCCCGCGAGACCAGTGGAAAAGCTCCGAATGGTCCAGGATTTGGCGCTGGCTCTGGCACCGGCCTGGTGGAAAAGGAGCACCAGGGACTAGAAGATCATAATCCGGTCTTTCCACCACCTGTCTCCAACGCCCAGAGACATCCGCCACGATGTAGAGCGAGTTGCTTGGTGCACCGATGGCGGCATTACTCACAAACCACTGAGTTCATTACCGCCCTGATGAGCAATAACCATCCCTCAGTTAGCACGCCGCGCGCTAACCTATTTAATTTCATAATTATCGATTGGTTTGATGGCCGCGCTGAAAGGTTGAGATGAGTTTGTGCTCAGCGGGAAGTTGTGCAAGCAGGTTGAGATGGAAAAAAAAAGAAGAAGAAAAAACTGACTCACACAGATAGTTTCCTGCTGAGCAAAGGGCTACCTGCAGACTGATTGGAGAGGGAAATGCACACACATGCACACATACTGCAAAGAGTACACACACCACATACTTGCAGATGTAATCAATGCACGCCTGTGCTTCCACACACAGACATAACACACTCACATCCTTGCATATGCATGCATTGAGACACACACTGAAACACACACTTAACATAAGTGCATGCAAGCCCACAATTTCTTTATGCATTCAATCACATAAACGGTCACATGCACAAAAAGTCACGTGGATCCACTGCTGAGAACCTGCATTTAACACACATACAGAGCACAGGTATCATAAATACCAACACACACACACAAACGGAAACTTGTGCAGCGTCTTTCTTTTCACACTGACACACTACCTGCATTGTTAAAGCGGCACCTCGGCTCTTTGTGCCGGCTGCTCCTTCATGTCTCGCTGGCTTTTCTGTGTCTGTCACATGTCTCTCTTGTCCTCTCTTTCCCTTTCATTCTCTCTCTCTCTCCCCTCGCTCCTTGCTCTCCATTCTCCTTCCCTTCTCTGACTGAAAGGGAGATAGATGCCGCCGTAATGACTGACCCCCTGTCGGTTAAATGAAAACCTTTTAAAGGAAGGTTTCGTCTACTTTCTTACTTTGGAATACTGTCAGTTAAAACGCTACGACGGCTAATGAGCAATAAAATAATATACGAAACTTGATTTAGTTCATCCACATCCAAGACAGGCATACATCCAAAATAAATAAAAAAAATAAATGAGTAATATAAATAATCCACGCGAAACTAATTAGGATCCTTGTGCTTGAAAATCAATAAATAAAATGCATAATAAAACAAACATATATGATGAATGTGCTTGCCAGCAAAATAGCAATTAAAAATTTAGGACAGCAAAAGTGGCAACATTTTCATCATGACCGACCCACGCTGCACACACACACACACACACACACACACAAATGAGACTGCTCCATTAAGTGCAAAAGAAAACAGAAGCTGGAGGAAACAAATCCAAAACAGCACAACATTGATGTTTAAAATAAAAAATTAAAAAAAGGATGTGATGTGCAAAATATCACACAGTAAATACTAACGCATATTGCCCCATCCCCACCTCCCATCCCTCCTCTCACCCTGTCATACCCACAATTCCTGACTCATCAGACGCTATTGTCATGCGCCCTCCATCGCCCGAACACAGGGCTAAATTATTGGTCCCTTTTTAATAAGGCTATGGATTGTTTGAGGAATGGGACCGGCGCTGCTGTTGATTATATCGAAAGCCTGTTGTTTTATATCCTCCGAATGTCAGATTTCTGCTATTTACATCCCTCAACTCCTGCTCGCGAGCGAATGGTTATTGATTCTGCCAAAGATGAATGGGAGTGGCTGCGCGGAATTAAAAACAAAAAGACAAAATGGGTGCGGAGGGGAGGGGGGGGAAGAGAAAGAGAGGGCCTAAAAGGACAAGAGAAGAGGGAAAAGGAGATGATAGGGAAGAAAATGGGAGGAATAACTTCACCAAACCAGACTTCTGAAACAACTACCATCAAAAATAAGAAAAAAAAAGCATCACCAACTTCCCTGATGCTTCGCTTCATTTCTTGACGTGTTTGCAGCAACTTCTGCATCGCCTTTGTTGGCTCTGCAAGCAAAAAAATAGTTCCATATTTTGTACCTGGCACCGGTTTACCAATCAGCTCCGACGGACTGGGATTCAGTTCACGAACGCGCTGGACTCTTTGATGTCGTTGCCATGTTTTCGGCTGATTGTCAGCGCTGGAATTTTTGCGCTTCCGGCTGCCGTCGATGGTCAGGTGCCAGACTGCAGCTCGGCTGTGTGCTCCACTCCTCCGTCTTCTTCTTCTTTTACAGGAAAAAAAAAATCCACCTTCAGATGCTCTTACGGGACTTTCACCCCTGTAGCTTCTTTGCTTTGGTCCAATTCAGGGATGTAGCTGCTGCTTTGTTGCATTTTTTATCAGATCCACTTAGTGCTGACATGGTCCTGTGTTAAGTGGACCAAAAACTGTAAACAAATGCAGTTGAACAGGTCATTCGTGTATTGGCATACACGAACAGCATAGATCTCAATGTTTTTATGTGCTTCCTCAAGTATTCATGAAGTTTTCTAGAAAAGCCCCCACCTCATTTCTGCATGTGTAAGCCTGACTCATTTTGACAGCACTTGCAGTTCTGACTAGTGGCTGCTGGTGTCAACATATACTTTCTGCCCACAGTGTGCTGTGTTTTAGTTCCCTTCCTATAGTTCAGTTGGATTATGTTGTCATGGGTAACCACTGGTGGAAATGGATGAAACGTAGTAAAACACTTTCCCATTGGCAGTTTGTTTTCCTTTGTTTAACGGCTTCCTATTGGCTGTACGGGCTCTCACTGAATTTGTGGTGCGTTCAAGGGTGCTGAGTTTCACAAACAATGTAAAACACCTATAAGAGATTTCCGCCTATTAAAAACACTGAGTAGATTTTTGAAATCTGAGGAGGAACCCCGTTCCCTTCCGACTTTTACTCAGGGAGCAGCGTTCCTCTGCGTCTGCCCCATACCATGGTTCACTTGGAACTGGACCGAGTCCTGACTTTTCAGGCAGACCTTGGTTCACTTGTTTGGTCCACAAGTTCAAATGCGTGTTCCTACTTCTCCAAATGAACCAAACTAATGGATCGATTGAAACAGGTGCGAAGCCCCCTTATACTGTTTAGTATACTGTACTAATCTGGGATGTTTACACCCATAGAAAATGTGTCTGGACTTGTTGGATTCAGGTGAAGACCTGCAGGTGGAGACAGAATTCTTTCTCCGTTCGATCTAAAGTGCCACTTATTCAAAATGCAACATGTCTTTCATGCTGCACTGCATTCTGGTCTTGCACTTTTAACAGACAGACTTTTCTAATAGGGTGGATTTAACTATTCCAATCATGCACCGTCCACATGTACAGCATGCCCCCTGTGGAGATCACTTTGAGTTTCAGCTTGCATAAAACATTTGCTGAAATTATCGGGTATTGAATGTATAAAATAACATTCAGTACTTAATTCAGTATTTCGTGTTGGTGTTAAAGTCGTGTCGAAATCGTGGTTATCATGACGGTGCTAATTGGGAAGGGAGCTGTGGAGGGGAGATTTAAAAGAAAACGGGAGGAGGACATGTAAGCAGATGGGAGGGGAAGGGAGATGAAAAAACTTAAATGGTAACAGATGAAGAGGGAGGTCAAAGAAAAGGGAGAGGGAGGAAAATAATTCGGTGTGCATCATGGAAAGAAGAGGTGGAAATTATTTGTGTGCAGTGTGTCAGACCACTAGATGTTATCGAGAAGTTTATATGTAATCTTTTTTGCCAAGTCACTCCTCACTGCCTGTCTCCCCCCTCCAGAGGTACTGGTCACAGCAGTACGGAGGCCCGCTTAGGACAAACTTTGCTAAACTTCATGCCTGCAGGCAAATCGCTAAACTACACCAACCTAGGCAGATTTATGACGTTTTATGACTCAGAAGAAACATTTTGTGCGGGCCAATCAAATGTCAGGACGTCCCACATGGCTTGGCAAGGAAGATTTCAGTATTTAGCCAGATTACAACAGAGTAAAATGGATAATTCTCTAAAAAACAAATGATGATCGAGCTAATATTCCCCAGAAAACTTCTGAAGTTGTCCAAAGATGTAAAGGAGTAGTAAAGGACTGTTTTTTTCTTTTATAAAGAAATTTAATTGAGTTTTTTTGTTTCATTTATTTTTATCTAACTTTTAAGAAAACATTATTACAACCTGGCGAGTCTTAGCACTGGAACTTTTTCACTAAAGAGAAAACAGTTCAGGGAAAATTCATCTCGACTAATTTGTGAGAGGCGAAAGTGGGGCTTGAGACGGTAAAAGGTCAAGAAACCCCCAGTTTATGTCATTACGTCTCAAAAAAAAGTTTCATTAGTTTCAGGATTGTGAGTGACGTTGAGAGGGGGGGGCAGGAGAGGACATGGAAGAAATCAGGAAGAGGACACGGAGAGGAGAGGAGGAGGGAATCGTGG
>OMLF01015806.1:0-17877 GCA_900302615.1 Holocentrus rufus
AATATCAGGAACTTTTGTCACCACAGCCTGAGAAATGGACAGTGAAATAAATGTCAGATTTTGGGGGTGTGTTCTTCAATAATCATTCTGTAACAAAGCCGTGGTAGAGAGAGTGGGACAACATGGCTGCTTCACTCACTTTGATTACCAGTCGACAGGCAAAGTAGAAGAGTGCAACCACCCTGCCCCAGTTGAATTTTCCGTCAGAAAAGATCTCAATGGCAACTTTCATGAAAACATCCTTAGTTGGACTGAGTGCAGAATCATTTATCATCCTGGGTAAAACAGTAAAGGTAGATCAATTGATGTATCATCTAGCAATTAGACTAGATTAACAACTGCACAAATAACAAACTGCTATTGCATAGGTACAACTGACATAGGAATTCATGATTCTGATGAAAATCCATGCACTCAAATACCTTTGGAGCTGCGCATTGCCATCCAGCTCATCTCCAATCTGCTGCAGGCACATAGCAAGATTCTTATGGTTTGGGTCACACAGCTCTCCCCCACCTAGCTGTGCCCGGGTCACCATAGCATTGTTGTCGCCATACCGACGGACCCGCTCATAGATGAAACTGTGTAAATGGAGACACAATTATAATCATAATTTGGTTGGATACTTGGTAGGGAACTGTACAAGTCAATATGGAGCGGGCCAAGCGGATAAATACTTACTCCTTTAGCAAATCAGTTCCCAGTTCCACTAAACGATCTTTGCTATTCCCTGAAATAGAAAGGTTTTCATTAGACCTCAGTGCTCACGTCATCCAACCTGACACAACCACTTGAATGTGACTCAATCCGAACAAAACACACTTTTTAATGAACCCACTCAAAACTGCATTACTATAAGTAAAATAAGTAATAAGACAATGGAAATATAAAAGACCTCTTAAATAAAGATTACATTTTTGCATGAATTTTGGTATAGCCTGTGACTTTTCTCGTTTTAACTAGTTCTGACAGTTGTTTGTGGTAACAAAACAGAGATGAAACTCTACACAACATCAGCGCGCAATATCTGTGGTGTAATTAGCCAAAGTGAGATGACAGTTAATACTGTAGCCAACGTTAGATAACTTTGGTTAGCACGTTCGAAAAACTGACTGGCGTCCAAATCTTCAGGGTGAAATGCGGTAATCTGTTGATATTTGTGCTTGGGTTTTGTTCAGACATGTTAGCAAGTCACAGCTATGTGGCTAACTTATAGCCAAGTAGCTGCTGTCAGAAAGCAGCAGATCGAACATGCTAACGTTTAGCTGTGTGGCTAACGTCACATCAGCTAATGTTAGTTAGTGCTAGTAAGCAAACAAACATCAACCACAGAACACGACTTAACACCAGTGGTTGAAATACCGGGATATCTATGTCGGTGTCACAGTCAGTTTAAGTTTATACTATATTAACTTACCGTTGTTAGCACCTGAATCACCACCTCCCGTTGGCGATGCCATCTTGTTGCTTGTTTGGATACTGCTTCCGTGCTGTCATGTGACACGGTGTTATATTTGTTTATGGCAACCGGAGGGTTGCTGCTGGTGAAATACAAATCTGACAATCTTTTGCGAGGTTGACTCAATTTTACCGGTTGAGGGTTAAGTTTGATATGATTTGTAGATCAGCTCTGCGCAGCACAGCGCCAGTCCTGTCGATCGATCTAAATTTTGGAGGGGGGGGTTGACAATAAAACTGAATGACTTAGGTCGTGCAATTACACTCAGCTGTCAAGATGAGACAGTTCAGCAAATAATACGGATGAGAGGTTTGTGAAATATATAGCTATGTGTGGATTTTCTTGAACCTCGCCTTTTCTCAAACGTCATTTCCCGTACCTCCTGGTCTTCCGCCCGTCGCGCGCATACTCAGGCCTCTTTACGACTCTGCTGGCCAAGATGGCGGATGCACAAGTATGTAGCGAAAAACGGCGTGGTGAATTAAAACTGTTAAAATGACCTTTTATCATAGATTTTAGGCAGTGTATATGAAGTTTGTGCTCTTATAAGATGAAAAAATATGATATTGAGCAATTTACATTCACAGTCAGGCTTATATAGCTGAAAATTGTGATCGCCGTTTTCCGCACCCGCGTGCAATGCAGAAGTCGGAGTAGCTATAATGCTAGCTAGTTTAGCCGGATACCAGTTACCCACATCTTTTACAGGCTAGGCCTCGAATTTTCGCCAAGTGTAATTGGCATTAGCCCCGATATATGCTAAAACAACTGTAGTTTAGCTCTCTTTAACTTTAGCAAAGACTGTTAGGGTGTTTTTTCGCAACAGACAGTCGGCATTCTTGACAAAGTCGCCAGGCCGGATAATGCTGATGGAGAGTAGTTATGCCAGGATCTGTCTTCCCAATGAAGGGACTACTTAAGGAAATGTTCTTGATTAACAGCACCTGGATTTTCTAACGTGTGTCTTGTCCCACAGACCGAGAGGGCTTATCAGAAGCAGCCCACCATCTTCCAGAACAAGAAGCGTGTTCTGGTCACCGAAGGTGGCAAGGAGGCAAAGGAAAAGCTCCCTCGCTACCACAAGAGTGTCGGGCTTGGTTTTAAAACCCCAAGAGAGGTAATATTAACTTCCAAATGTTCACATTAAATTTTCCTTACTGTGTTAAGTTTTTTGGAGCTGCAAATGATGGCATTTCTCACGATGGTCTTCCAAGCCTGCTGGGTTCTGACGAAGTTGCCTGATGGCAAAACTGATGCAGTCAAATAAGCCATAAGAAGCCATAACCACATTGAGCACATGTATATAATGAGAAAAGAAATATATCAATATTGTCCTTGTTTTCACCAGGCTATTGACGGCACTTACATTGACAAGAAATGCCCTTTCACCGGGAATGTTTCCATCCGTGGCCGTATCCTCTCTGGTGAGTTTGCAGAACTAAACCACACTTTGTGCAAGTTTAGTATCGACTCCCTCACTATCTTGTCACTGGTCTGCACATGATGTTTTTTCTCACGATGGTCTTCCAAGCCTCCTTGGTTCTGACGACACTGCCTAATGGCAACACTGATGTAGTCCTTTGACAGTCTGTTTATCTTCGGTACAGCTTGAAGCAGTTTCTCAAATCCCTTCTGCAGAGTTTGGTTGTTTGAGTGCTGTCCATACTGTTGTTCGGTTTGAAGTGCAGAAAGCATGTAGCACACTGTAAACTGTTATTCCAACTTTGTTGTTTTGTTTTGAAGGTGTGGTGACCAAAATGAAGATGCAGAGGACCATTGTTATCAGACGTGACTACCTGCATTACATTCGCAAGTACAACCGCTTTGAGAAGAGGCACAAGAACCTGTCTGTCCATCTGTCACCTGCCTTCAGGTACAGGGCTTTTTCCTATCAGACTCTTTGTAGTGCTTCTGTTGGTATGTAAAGCCTAAACGTCAGAACTTGAGGATGAATCTAAAAATTTGGGAAAACACCGTTTGTGTAGTTCATCCTTTTGTTTCTCCTCAGCCAGGTATCTTGTAATATCAAGCTGAAATTTGATGTTTGTAATTACCTTGTGAAGCTGCCGCAAGTTCCATACTTTAAAGTTGTATCTGTCAATCGAAGGCTATGGAAAAGGAAGTCAACAGCTATCCTCTTTCTACATTTTAATGCATTATTTAAACATGCAGGTTATAGATGTTCTTACTATAGCAACTAGGGGTGTAACAGTTCTGAAACTATGATACAAACGTCCATGGTCTCGAGTCACAATCTGGACCCTCCAACCCTGACTGTGACCAACCGCTGCCAGCGACACACTTGTTTAACTCTTATTAGGTTACTACTGTAACAAAATTTACTAATGTTACTGACTATAACACATGTAAATCACACAATTACATGTAAAGTTAGGGCAAGAGTATTACACATTACACCTATTTGCTACCCACCCACCCAAAAAACTATTAATTGAACCGTGGCTCAAAAAACCGAGGTCTGAATTGAACCATGAATTTGGAGAATTGTTGCACCCTAGCTAAAAGTGACTTGATATTTTGCTGCAAATGATGTTTTTTCTCACGATGGTCTTCCAAGCTTATGTAGCTTTGACGACACCGCCTAATGGCAACACTGATGCAGCTTGGTTTTACACCTGTCTCTGAAACCTCTAAAGAATCTAAAGTTTACTTGATCATGCAAAATATTGTCAGATAGAAGAGCCCCTAATGTCTTATTAATGTCCTCTCTGTGCAGGGATGTCACCGTTGGAGACATTGTGACTGTCGGAGAGTGCCGACCACTCAGCAAGACTGTCAGGTTCAACGTCCTCAAAGTGACAAAGGCTGCTGGAGCCAAGAAACAGTTCCAGAAGTTTTAGAAGTTTGAGGCGGTGGAGAGGGCTGCTGAAGACTTAATGGTTTCACTGTCAAAATAAAGGAAACATTGTGTAAAATCTTCTTCTACCTTTTTTTTCCCTCAAGTGTAAAATAGTCACCTCCTTTAGACAGTCAATCGTACAAGCACTACACCTGATGTTTTTTTCCTTGTTGCTAAACAGTATTTCACCTTTTCTGCGGACTAAAGCTGAAACACTTCATCACACGTTGAGGTAATCAATCTTTACTGACACTTGTGGAAGGAAGTGTTCATTCTAAGTTGCTTTTTAGGTAGCAGGTGGGTGTGTGTCAACAGTTGGTGTATACATGGTGTCATTAAATAGATAAATCTGGCTTTAAATGAAACTACAGCTGGAAATGTTAAATGTTAAAATTTCTTCTGTCTTTATTAACGTAGTGAATACTGCTTCCTAGCTAGTTCATTGCAGCTAATTACTGACCTTGCATTCCAGGTGTGAAATAGACTCTGATTAGTTGTAATGAAAACCAGGAGACAACCTGTCACTAGAAATTATATGTATGAATCACACAGAATATAGAACAAATATTTACCGGTGACAGTTAATGTGCAATAAAACAGGAGATCTCAAATCCTGAATTCTGTTACAACCAGATGTAAAGAGGTGCACAAACTTAAAGCGTGAATTTTATTTGTTGCACTAAACCTTCACAGATGGCTCTCAACACCTGAAGGCAAAACCAATTTTTTTCCCTTCCCTGAAACTGTAATCCCCTACCCATTTGCTGCAATGATAAAAACCAACACCTTTACCTACAACAAACAATTATCCTGGAAGTCCAGTGTTAGCCTAAACATAAAACTCCGTATAGGCAGCACATGACTGGCTGCCCTGGAGCTCAGAAACCAAAATGTACACGATGTTTAAGGCCTAAAGGGTCTCTGTCACTGCTGGTTTGAAACAACCTGCTCACGGGGAGCCCAACTACCCCATGTACTACACAATGCTATGATCCTATATGTAATGAAATGAGGTTATATAATTTTAAAGCAGCAAGATGTGCAAAATAGCAGCAGTAGCAGTAGAACATATGTGTAATGACAATATGAGGTTTATGCATCATGAAAAAGCCTAAAGATTTATAAATGTACACACACACACAAAAATCATTTTAAGCTTAAGGGGCATAGGGAGTTACAGTACGTACATTAGGCATGTAGACATGAGATGAGAGAACTCTGTGCCTTCAGGAAATACTCCAGTTTATAGATGTACATAGTATGTGTAGTCAGGCTGATTTTTGTGTGTTCATTAATGGATGGAAGAACCACAGAGAAAAGGGACAATGTCCTGATGGATATTTTGGAATAAGACTTCAAACGGAATAAAAAAATCAAAGGAATCAAATTCCTTTGACTTACAGTAGGCAATGATTTTTTTCCTCCTTCAGAACAGCTCCTTGTAATGGTTCACAGCGTCGTGTTGACTTCATACAATCGGCCAGCAGAGGGCGACAGATAACTGATTCTCCCTAAAAGGCAGTCATGACCTACAACTTCCTCTTGTCCTCCAGTGTGTGTGTGTGTGTGATTTCTCAATATTGATTGGCATAAAATAAATAAATAAATACATTTGAATTTCATTTTTTCAGGATTAGATTAATCATTATTTTTTGCCCTTTTTCCAGTCTGACCAAACCACTCAACTGTAGCCTGGGCCACTGATTGCCCTTCTTGTTAACCTCTGATGTCAACAGGTAAATAGCTGAGGCTGTCACAGAGTTTGGATACTGAATGGGCATATTGGACCTGGTTTGAAAGTTCAATTATCCGTTTTAGCTCCTATGATCCAATTTATTCAGTTACTTTATATATGTGTTGTATGGGTTTCTTAATAGCAACATGAGACAAATTTCATCTTTGTTCCAGTAAGTGCTGTGCTGTGCTTTTCCTTGTGGTGGCCTAATTGGCATAACCGGAGTTCAACTTTGCACATGATGCTGTAACCATCAGAAGCTATGACTTCTTCCATTGTCCGACAGCGACAGGCTTTGCTTGATAATGTCTGAGACCCAGAAAAATTCATGCAAAAATGTATTCTCATCAAGCATGGCTCTCAGTGCATACATGGCCTATATGCATCACGAGTCATTTGCATGTGTCCTTATTCTGATTCACATGGAGATAGCTTGGCTCTATAGGAATCAGTGAGCCCCTCCACCCCTCACCCGCCTCTCACCCTCCCTCCCTTTACCCCTAGGCTTCTGTCTGCCCGGCTGCCATGGCCTTGGCGTCACTATTAACATAATGACGCTATAGAGCCTTTTTTTCCCAGTGCAGCAGTGAATGTGGACCATATGGTGCTGAAGTGAAGGGGAGAAAGTGGTTTACATGAGCTTGGACTCTTCATTTAATGATTATCGGGCTTACCCGAAGGTTTTGCTTACTTGTGCGTTTCCCTCAAGAGGGTGTTTCCCCCTCTGTTGGAATAACAATGATCCCAGCCCCACGTCCATGCTACGCTAGTTTAGTAAACAGCCATGTCTCAGCCTCAAACCACAAATTTTCCTCTTCTCTATTGGGGCTTTCCCAGCTCCCGCTCTCTCTGCAGGGCCAGACAGTGCGGGGAGGTGGGAGGGTCCCAGGGTGCTCTGTGGATAACAGGCCCTCTCACGGACAGACACCCCAGGGAGCAAGAGAGCTCAGCAGGCCACCCAGCCCACATGAGTCCCTGCTCCCAGAGAGTGTTTGTTTGAGGGCAGAGGTCTGCTCCCTCAAAAGGTCAGAGCCGCCATAATAAACCCACTCTGTTGCAAGTTGAAGAGTGATGAATCTTTGCTGTTATGGGAGTCTGTTAGGAGAGCTGATGGTTATCTGCTGAGCATCGTGATGCTTTGCCATTTGCACTAATCAACCAGTAGAGATAAAAATTCTTTTGCGATAATAAAAGGTGCTGAGGCAAGTAAACCTTCTCTTCTTGGTGAATTTGTACAGACGACAGAATCTCGAAACGAAAGCAGTCTTTTTTTATTTTTTGCTATATATCACATGCAAAGATAGAAGAGTCATGCAAGACTTTGTAGTGTCTTCATGCAAAAGAAGAATCATGTTTTAAGAGCATCTGTTGTCATGAAATTAAAAAAAACCCATTTAGCTCTAGCAAATAAGAGCTGTTTTGACTTGATATATGTACAGTTTGTTTGTGTATTTATCTGAAACCTAAAATTCACCGTCTTGCAAGTCACAAGACCAAGTTTTTATGACACTTTTTATAGTCCAGTGATCGTCCAATGACGTTTTATAGTCCTTTGATGTATGATTTTCTTTCACCCCTGCAATAATATTTATTGACTGGAAAGATTTCTTTTTTAATCACATGTAAGAAAATCTTCAGCTGTGGGTTGCGGCTCATTTTGTTGCAGGCTTATTGCCAAATGGTCTCCACATGATACATCACAAGAATAGTAACATGTTTTATTGGACCTCTGATACCCAGGGTGAGGGAGTGAACTGCTTGTATTGGTCTCAGGTTTATGGAGATACTGTCTGCTGTAAAGCCGGTCTATGGCATGTTTTTTTTTTTTTTCTGCAAATGTTAAAAGAAAACATATCTTGTTCTCCAGGTGCTGATGTGGTTTACTGTGCAGG
Organism: Holocentrus rufus; assembly: GCA_900302615.1. Classification (NCBI taxonomy): domain Eukaryota; kingdom Metazoa; phylum Chordata; class Actinopteri; order Holocentriformes; family Holocentridae; genus Holocentrus; species Holocentrus rufus. The sequence goes on from OMLF01015806.1 coordinate 7,947, forward strand.
AGCATCCAGAGTTTCCCCTGTCTCATGCTTCTGCGAGCTCACAGTTTCCATTTGGAGGCATTTGCCAAAAGGTGAAGCTGAGCAGTGTGGATTAAGGTTTAGTGGACCATCAGTTACAGACTGGTGATGAAGTCCAGGCCACCACCAGCGAGGTCAGAGCGGACGGCTCTGTGTGTGTCAGTGATTCAAAACCCCAACTGTGCTTTTCAACCAAAACATGTCATGCTATGAAGTTTGCTGATGATGTGGGTGTTACAGTTGTACACATTCATAATTCAGTACTTTATCTGAGACATAGAGGAAATGAAACTATAGTTTTTTTAGTGCAAAGAGATAAAGGCTTTTTGGTGCACCTACAGACAAAACAAGGCGTTAAAGATGTGAGTCAGTGGAATAAAGTGCATATAATTGACATTTGTTAAAAGACCTTTTGTAAAATGTATTCAAGTGGACGTTTATCAAAAAGTTTAGCAGGCTACAGCTGCTCAGAGGTTCTTGAAAAATGAGTAGAGTAGAGAGTACAGAGAACTTTATTTATTCCCAACGAGAAATTCGGTTGTATGAAACTGTATGTAAATGTATGAAATTGGCTGTAATGAAGTGGTTTCAGGATGTTGCCACTCGCCTCTCTATCAATTACAGAAAGGCATTTTATTGTCTGCAAACAACAACAACAAATCATCTAATCTGATGTGACACCATCATTGTTTTTGCCATTCAAAACACCACAACATTATTAAACATTGCAACACAGAGCGCAGGGTGTTGGCCTCTCCTCTGGCTGTGCCAGTAGGCACACAAGTTCTTTGAACTGACTTATTTTCTTCTCTTTCCACTGCTTTGCCAACATGTTTACCCACTGTCAGGGAGCATGCTCTCAGGCGTCCTTACTTGTGTATCTAACTAACAGGGATGTTAGCTCAGAGGGTCAGCCCAATGAGGGTAATGGCTGCTATCAAAACAGAGGCCTTCTGGCGGCCCAGCAGGGGTTTGGTCAAGAGGGGGTCGTAGTCCCATGTCGGACCCCCTTTCAGGACTGTTTGGAGACTGTCAGCAGCACCCAAACTGTTCTCCAGCAGCAGTGGACCAGGCCTGATGAGCTGAACAGATGGGAGCCATGTTTTCTAATGGAGCCAGGGCTGTTCTGGTAGATAAATGCCCTCATCCTCTGCTCTGTCAGCACTAAACAACAAGCCTCCAATATGGGGCTGCGCTGGAGACAGAGCTGGCCTGTACACAAAGTTGTAAAATGAGCATAACATAATCTTGATAAGACTGTTAATCATAATCAGTGACTCTGTGATTTTTTCTGGATTTCAATATGTTTTGGATTGTACTCTTTTTTTTGGAGTACCAACTCACATTTTCACCCGCTCAGTGATAGATGACGGTACAATGAGCCAGACATCTGTGAGGACAAAAACACCTAATTTTCAAGCCAAAAAATCAAATAAAAAACAGCATTATTTTTACTATAGTGTTTTGCATATCTTCACTTAGAATTTCTGTAGGATCTCTGCTGTAATAAACCAGGTGTCCCATCTATGACATGAAAATGTAAAGTTATGTTTTTTTATATGTCACTTACAGGCCACTGTAATCTCCACACTCATTGATGTTTAGTGCTCATTTCAAAGTCAATAAATGTCACAGATTACTCTTGAATGACTGGCTTATGCTGTTATAATGGCCTTGCTCTTGTTTGGATTTCACAATGCAATAAAATATCAACTATTAAAATGTTGGGTGTGCAGCAGCGCACTGCTGGGGTTCACAACAGGAACACACTGGGCTCCGTTGGGGGTCGGTGCAGGGTCACTGTGCAACATCTGGACAAGTCATCAGGCCTCCAGATCTGCACAAAGACATCCAGCCTGCATGGACCAAAATCACCACCTGCTGTCTGATAGCATCCCATTGAAAAAAAAATGTTGTCACTATATTCAGTGACAAACAAATGGTCATGTGTATAGCATGCAAACTGTTCTTACATATATTAAATCTTGGCCTCCTGTGGGGTTTCTGGTGTCAGTGAAAGTAGATGACATGGTGGATAATTAGCATGTCAAGAAATATTGCTTTGAGGTTAGAGGTTCTGGTCATGGATGTCAGTGTCTGATATCTACAATAACACGTGAGCGTCTTAACTGATTTTAAGTGATTTTGCAGATGAGGCTGCTGCTCTTCTTTTGCCCCATCAAAGCCGTTGCTGTGGAGACGCTTCAGTCTCTCAATGGCTGAATATTTAAGCTTACTATGATAGTTGTTTCATGAAACCCTATATTATCAGTTACTTACTTTCTAGGGGGGAGTCTTGTCTTAAAATTTCAGTTTGATTCTCTTGCTGGTAACGAATTTATAATATTTTTTCTGTTTTGAGCAGGAACAAATAAAGTAATTTAGAGGTTTAAACCACGATTTCATGCAGTGATTTGATGCAATACGTTTAGCCAAAAACATATCACATAATAATCAAAACAGGCAACAGAATTACTGAAACATTAGTCTAGAAAAAAGCTGCCAAGAAAATTTAGCAATTCATTGTGCTCTGTTAGCCACAACATTGGGTCTCTTTTGGAATCGAGAATTATTTGATTAAAATGATTTCATATCGATTCAGACTCATTCATTCTATTTATTTATATCGATGCAGTTGAATCGGCAGAATTAATAATCGATGCAACAGTGATTTTTATTGACATATAAGTGACGATTATCTGATGGGTAATAGTTCTTAATCTTGCTGGATGTTAACTGTATAGACCAGTGAGAATCCATTGCAAATCCTTGATTGATTGCTGCTCACCTGTCTGGTAAGCTGAGAGCCGTTGCAACCACATCCTTATAGATTTCCACGACAGCTCCTAATTCAATATTCTTATGTTCAGCCATACCCATACCCAGGCAGACTGGATGTCTGGTATTTGTGAGTGCGGTGGGCACCTCCAATTTTACACCATGCTGTCAGATCAAAGTGGCTCTGGTCGTTGGCAGGTCACGGGACAGGGTGTTGCGTGCAGCAGCACTCTTAGGTCATGTGTGAAGCATCCAGTATGGCTGTCATCAGAGCATCCCTGGGGCACGTTCTCCATGACTGATGGCTTCACACTGGAGCCCCGAAACCTACATGCTTCAAAACTGGCAGGATCTGGACCACATGTCTAACCAAGAGACGACAGGTACTATTTGCAATGCTTCATGGATGATGCCAGGTGCCTTGAGTTTGTAGATAGAATACATCTGATACTTGTTGTACAATTTGACATGCTCTGTTATTCCTGCATAAAACACAATTTGCAATTTAAATGCAAAAAAGAATAGAGCCAGACAGAATTTCCATAAATATGCAAACTCAATTCAGAGCAACAAAGACTTACTACACAAATTCCAGAGGTTTCACTCCTTTGTTGTCTGCAAAGGACTCATATTCATATAAGGTTTCTGGTGTTTACACTTTAAACTGTTCAAAAGAGCTGTGAAGTGTAACAATTCTCTCTATAAAAGGTAACAGGAGAAACTCCAAGCGACGCCCCACAGCAACAGTTTGGGCTGCTATTGAGCGGTTCCCCTACAGCAGCAGCAGGAATTCTCCCTGGCAGATGGCGAGGCTGGGCCCTCGAGGCCCTGAGGCAACGCTACACCCTGGGACCCGGATACCTAATCATGCCCTGGTGAGCCTCTCACCTGCTGCTCAGCCGCTCACAATGTTATCTCATCTCCCTGACCTATTGTGGTTCCCATCGCTGATAATAAGAGTGGAGAGACCCATGCAGCGGCGCAGGAGCTCTCTCCCTGGGGAGAGACAGAATCATGGGAACCTCAAAGTAATCGGTGTCTCTATCTTGCCTCCTCTGGCGTATCTCATTTCATATCACCGCCTGCACATGGCTACTGTGCTGCTTGTATTTTAGGTCAGTCACAAATTGTTTTGACTTTTAAGGGATCTAATTCTTTTGAGTTGCATGTATTAAGGTTGTTTGTGCATGTTGGTTCACTTCTGCACCCTGTTATATCATAGTGAAAGTGGAAAGAGGAAGTAACAGAAGAGACACTGAAGAAAAAGACACTGTCAGTTCCTGTGTTTAACTGCAATGAACATCTTATCAGATTACAACTGTTTTAAATTCTGTGGAAATGTATGAAATGCTGCAAGAGAATTAATGGTATATAGAATTAGTACAAAGGACATTTATTTTCTCACACAACACAACCATGTAGTATAAAGGGTGGCCAATGCAAAGTTTGAATTATGTGCCATTAACTACGGCAATTCCTCTACTTCTAGATATTCACTGGTCTCATGGCATAGAACAACATGTCACTTTGAGAGATTTTCACTTTTTTAGAATGCCAACACAAGTTCAGAAACAGTCACTAAATGTGCTGCTGTGGGTAACCGCAGATCATATCACACAGCTGCTTTGGCTTCATTTTGAAAACCTAGTTTCATGCTTCCAACACATAAACCACATTTTTGTGGGTACTATAATACTCTTACTATTATTTTCCTCTGTATTTCAATCAATAATTTCACCTGTTAACAAAACGTATAACTACACATTCCCAGGGCAGCTTATGTGAACTAACATGAATATGTGCTAAAATGTGACTTGGTCCAACTCCACTGATTTTACTTTAATGAGAAAGCAGCATCCAGTTCCTGTGTGACCTTGGTTCCCACCATCTGAATCAGATATTGTCACAGTGGCCCAGTTCTCACTGCTCTCCCGCCCATCATTAATTGGGCTTTCTTTGCTTTATCCCGAATAAGTAAAATCCCAGTTGGAGATAAGTTGTTATACGATAAGCTAATATGCAGTAATAGCAGCAGGCTACATGCTATCACTGTGTAAAAATGTGTTGATTTAATGTGTTGAATAAGATTATAACTGGAGATGATAGCTACAGTGCACTACTGTTAATATACTGTGTGCAGGTGCTTTGTGCACCTTGACATAAAAGAAGAAGTAGGTTAAAAAACAGACAAAGTGGAAGTTTCTGGCATATTCAAGCTTTTATTAGAGTCTGTCTAACCATAATCTATGTAGCATATATATACTGTGCTGTTTGCAACTTGATCATTTTGGAAGTTACTTTTCAGTTCACAGCAAAGGAAGTCCCAAAATCCTCTGTATTTGAAGGATATATTATCTGTGCTGTAAGTACAAAGCCTTTATATTAAATGTAGTGCTGCTGTGCTTCAAACAAGTAGGGGAGGAAGTAAAGGGAGTTGCACAATGACCTGTTTCACTACCACTTACTATATGAAGAGAGAAAAAAGGGTATCCTCTTGCCCGTGTGAAGCACAGAACAAAGGAGATCAAATGTAAAGAGCACACCCAATCACTGTCTGAGAGACTTTAATTGTATTCCCTTTGTAGTCACACAATCAGCTTGTAACCAAGAGAAAAGAAATTGATTTCTTTATGTCCAGAAACAGTACAAAGAGAAACTGTGTCATGTTCTCACAAAGAATAATGGTCATAATGTATTGTAGATTTTTTTGTACCTTATTATACAAGGGATGCAGGGATATAAGAAAATACCTCGCAATATGAGGTTTTAATATAGGACGATTTGAGTATCATGGTCAAATCAAACCAAACAGTTTTAGTATGTCAGTTCAAAATCTTGTATTAATGGTTTTTCTATAATTTCATCAACTTACCCTGCACTTTGACATAATGAGAACAGGAAATATGGAAGAAATTTTGTAGTATCTCAGAGAAAAATATATCCTAAATCGGTTTCCCAGCCTTTCTCCAGGTTTTGTCTCTTGATCACAGATTCAAATCTCAGTTCTCTCATTTCTAGCTTTGGCAGAAAATTATTGATTCACTCACATGTGGATTCTGTTTTGTGGGATTTTTTTTTTTGAAGGGTTTTGTTTGTAGAGTCAGGACCCTACTGCAGTTCAGGTTTGACTAAAAGCCCCAGATCTGCCTTTTAAAGACAGGGTGGGAGAGGGTAATACAGTGAGTGGTGCAAACAGTGATTAATAGTTTCCATGACAGGAAGATTTTGTCAAAGGCATGCTGCTCATGCGGCCAAAACAAATTTGGGAGCAGGACCCCTTCACTGAGAAGGCGAGGGCGTTTCAGGGCAGACATGTCTGCTCAGACAGTCTCAAGAGAAGCCAAAGTGACAGAGCTGATAACCCTGTGCCACTGTGTGCCTGGCTGCCACAGCATCTCTCTTCCGCTGGATGTGTAAAACATGATGGAGATAACCGCAAATCCCAAACATTCCCAAAAGAGCTAACAAATCATACATTTTTACCCCCCACTAAAACAAACAACAGATCCCCTTATCTTAGGACAGATTGCATCTCTGGGACCACCTCAATTCAAAGCAAGGGAAATTAGATGTTTTGTAACTGTTATGCCTCCAGGGAAAATCTGCCACTTTATTATTTACTGATTGTAAGTTATGTAAATATACATGCTTAAAACAGTGAGTACTATGGTTTTGTGTGTGTGTGTGTGTGTGTGTCTGTGTGTGTGTGTCTCAAGTCCACATATGGAAAATCCTGATGTCCTCTTGTATTGTTATTCAGTTATTTAGCTCAGATGCAGCATAGAAAACCCTGTTGCAGAGTGAGAAGACAGCATTGTGTGCTGACTTGAAGTTCCCTGCGCAAAAATGCTGAGGTTATGTTTTTGAGTCGTAAAATTCCTTCCAAAAAAAATCCTGTTATCAACACTTTGGCCACATTCCTCCTAAACAAACACTCTACCTTTCCCACATCATTAAGCTTTCCCATGTATTTGAGTAATGTATATATTTGAATGAGGTGGAGCTCCATGGTAGACACAGTTCTCTCAAGGGATGTTATACAAACCAGTTTCTTATCTATATCATGTCACAGAATCCAAAGAAGCAGTAGAAGAAAATTATTGATGATTATATAGGCTCACATTACTTAAACTACACTGACTTTTTGGGAGTTTGATTCATTGGTCACGTTACCCAATATCTGACTGGTTGGCACCAAAATCATGCATTTCTTACAGTAGATAACTCTCTTGGATGTCGATACTAACATTTTAACATTCAGCATAAATCACATTAAGCATTAAAGCATAAGCATGTAATAAGCATTAAAAACGGAGAAAAAACTTTTTTGTTCTTTGGCCTGTACACTCATAACTAAGCGTCAATCCTCGTGATCATGGAAATCCATAATGAACCTAGAACATGCACACACACACAAAAGTTTTGCATGAAGTCTCCTGGGTATGTTTGTTTCTGTCAATTTTAGCTGTGGTTTACCAGTTTCATAAACAGGTTTAGATGCATGTTATTAAAATCATATAACCTACAAGTTCTCGTTTTCTCACGTTTAAGATAATGGTAATCATCTCCAGTTACATTATGCATACTAAAATTATTGATATCTACCAGAGAAATGATTGCACATGAGTTTGATTCCGATCTTCTTGTCAAATTGGTGTGATACCGGTTTGATTAGTGAGATGACATCGATATATAATGTCATCGCTTGGGATTTCATCCCATCAAACCCATCTCTCCGGTTTGTCCAAGAGTCACATCCTGTTCTCTATCACTTACTATGGAATTAATTTGTTTGCTGAGCACTTATCATGTGGAAAATGTGACTCATTTAATGACATACACATGGAAAAAAAACAGAAAATCAAAGCCGCTCTGCATCCTTCTGAGGTGGCCCCAACATAAACACTGATCTGTTGAGCAGTAGAGTAAACTTCCCCTGCTCGCACTGCTGCACACACTTCCTGAGGGGATTGAGAGACGCATCAGATTGAACTTCTTTCTCCATAAAGATTGGAACAGTTTCACTCCTGAGGCTAATAGAGCAACCAGGCAAACTCAAGCCACATGCTGATCTCGTTTGTCTCCTGTCCTCATCTCCGTAACTGTATGTGAACCTTTAATCTGTGTCAATCCTCCTTAAAGCAATAATGAGAGCATTTGTAATTTTAAGATTATTTTCATTAACTAATGAAGTCAAAATTGATCACATCATCTCTGTCAAACATCTAAACATTTATTTCAAATAAGCATAAATGTAACGGGAAAGTTGTAGTTTTCAATGCAATTCTCAGCAAATCACAGAATAAGATAAACCACATCTTAAATCTTAAGAGACAAAACACAAACAAAGCTAGGTTTCCAACGACGTCTTGGTATTAAGATGATTTGATGCCACTTTATTTGGACTGCCCATCATTAATATTCAACTTAGTATCAAATTTGTATCAACTTTAATCAGTCCAACCCTAATCCTAACTGAAGAAGCTGATACCAAGTTAAAAATCAACCGATAAGTTACTAAGTTGAGTATTTACATTGGACATGTTGACATGAAGTTAAGCATCAACATTGACTCAGTTGTATAACTCAAATGGTGCAAAGATGATATTCTGTTAAAAGTAAATCTCCTAAAGTTACATAATTCAATTTATAAGTGGGAATGAGGACTTACATGGGACAGGCTGATATGAATTAAAGTACATTGACTCAATTTTGAAGCTCATCTGATACAAAGTTGATAAGAAGTTGAATATGAACATTAGAGAGTGTGACTGATGATTTTCCCTCTAGTATAAAATGCACAAAGATGATCTCAGTGCTAAGATGCATTTTGTAGAACAAGCCTGATATATTATTGTTATGAAGAGAGCGGATTAACTAGCTGTTTGCACTTATTTAATGTGTCCTACAGCTTATTTTTCATTTCCTGCTCCATGACTGCAGATTAAAATCTCTCGTGGCAACAGCCCAACTGCAACAAACCCCTGTACTACTCCAGCCAGGCGGTCAATGTTATCGTCCCCCAACACCCGCACCCTGGGAAACACTATAGCCAGTGAGAAGGCATAGCCTGCATAATTGGAGACATGATTGGGGAACAAGTAGATATGTGTGAGTTTTAGCGGCCTGGGGGGAGTCCCACCCAGGGAGAGTGGAGAGGAAGCTGTGCAGATGGAGGTCAAAGTTGGATGGCTCACGTCCTACTCACTATTTGTCCTGTTATTCCCCTCACCGCCAACACACAGGCAAGACTCTGTCCAGGGAATCATCTCAAAAAAGCCTGATTTTGTCTTCAGTTTTGGTTCCGAGAAGACTTTTACAGTCAACAATAAGTTTAACACAACTGTCTTGTGAAGATGAAGGCATATAAGACCTGCATAGCAAGCTGCAGAACTTTTAGGAAGAGCTGTGAAATGTAATCATTGTCTTGTAATCTTATAAAAACAGTAAATCAGGATCATTTGAAAGAGTTTCACTGCTGAATCAGTATTAATCATGTACAAAAGACCAAAGAGCAACATGATGGCATGGCTGGGCTGGTGGAATGTCTTCCAGGCTTTGAAGGTCTTCCAGCTGATGTTCATCATTTCCATATTTGATCCCCCCCTTCTGTGATCTCTTTGTGGAACTTGTATTAAGTGTCTCTTGTTTTCTTTTCCAGGCCGTTACTGAATTTGGCATGCGGATGCTGATGTTAATGCTGGATGATGCTGTGTTTTTTATGACTAAAACAGGCAATGACCATCCTCAGATGTTAAATATATCTGTGGGGCGAGACACACTGACATCCTCTGAAGTGATATCTTTAACAGCGCCCTCTTGGAACAGGCCAAGAATAGTCAGAGAATATGGTAAACATCATCTTGCAATGTACAAGATCCCACTACAGCAGAAGGTGCTACACAACATGATACATAAAATACTGAAAGATAGGGAACATCTCTTTATGTTTTTTTTTTGTTTTTTTCTTTCTTTCATTGTTCTTTTTCTTTTTTTTTTTGCCAGCACTCAATGTTGTTACACTTGACCTCTTTCACTGCAACAAATTAGTGTTATCTGCCAACATTTTATTCTGTACATGTGGCACTAAAACTCTCCGATGAAATCGTTAAAAATTAAATTATTTTTGGTGAAT
>OMLF01015808.1:1526-13798 GCA_900302615.1 Holocentrus rufus
TCTGTCTTTCTTCCCCCTCTCCACTTCCATCCTCCCATCTCCGCTCGACAGGGCTCCCAAGTTTCCCATACCCTCCCAGTCTCTCTCTCTCTCTCTCTCTCTCTCTCTCACTCTCGCTGTCTTGTCTGTGTGTGTGTGTGTGTGTGTGTCTCTTGCTGCGTGTCAGGATCCCAGTAGTGAACCTCTGAGGTGACTGTTTTTCCACATGATAAACATTTCTACGGGGCCTGAGGAGGAACATCAACATGACCAGAGGGTGTGCCCGCGGTGCCGTTTTATTTTCTCTAAGACTGTGAAATGAATTCAGGGATCCCAGGTATCCAGCCATCACAAAAACTCCTCGGCTTCCCTGAGGTCTAAAAACCCGAACTCATCTTCCTGCTGCTCGCTCCCTCCTTCCTTCCTCTGTGCTCGGTGTAATTTTCTTTTATGTGGCTCTGCGTCACTGTAGCCCACTCTCTGTTTTCTATCCCCTGTATTGCCCCGAGCTCTGCCCAGCTAACCAACCACGTTGCGCTTCTACCTGCCATGACTAATTCACAAACAAGCAGACTAACAGCCATGCAACATCCTATTACCCCTGAGACACCCTACCTGAGCTTCCCTAACTGTTTCCAGTGATTCAGTTGCACATCTGTAGCTGCTCCATATAAATTCTAATCCAGCACAGACTGTTCTTTGATGAAATGACACTGAAATCCATTTCGGGGAAGGGGGGGTTTGTATTTGGTTTGTAAATGGTTAAAAAACCATTCTCAGCATCTCCTAAGACCGAAGGGGGTATTTTACAAAGCTGTTTGGCAGGGCTGTAGCCAGCAGGCAATGTGTTTAACATGTCACGCTCCAAAAACTGCTGTTTATTCCCCGCTTTGGGCGCCTGAAATGCAAATAGTGCGGCTTTTCCTCTGCAATGTGTCGAGGAGTCTGTTTTGTTTCAGAGTTTTCCTCATGATTTGTTCTCCTAATTATCTGGCAGACGTTCTCCTCTCTTTGTTGTGCCTTTGTGAGCGTCCTTTGTTCTTATTGGACTGTGTAGAGGTGTGTTAAGCATATAGTCCTTCCAGAGGTGGAAGGTGGAGATAAAATGGGACTTGAATGGATGGAGAGGATAATACTGTTAAAATCTATCGTCTTGAAAGTTTCAGCTGGTGCACAAGAGAGCCGTCGGAGAATGGTTTATAATGTTGTCATGGAAATAAGCATTGGTAAACGGCAGAGGTGATCAATAAGCTGATGAGTTACCCCGGCAAGGCCCTTTTTCATTCGTCTAGTCGTCTCAGTCTCACATAACATCTGGAAAATAGAACAATGACCATTTCCCCTGACATCATTATCAATCATTACTTACCAGCTGTTTTATGCACACCAAAGGAAATTGATACATCAGTGAACGCCATTTCTATCTCCAATGATTCTGCATGTATACAGTATGAAAACCTGTATGAAAGTTGCATTTGCATTAAAACCTATTATTTATATTTTATCTATCAGTGACTGATACCTTCTAGAGTCTTTCAAAGCCAAATTTCTGTTTGTGTCTTGCAACCCTGCAAGATTTTTTTTTTAAGCAGCTTTGAGATATGACCCCCCACACACATTTCCACTACAGACATAGTGCTGGTGGCATCATGCGTGGCTCGTGCAGTACTCCAGTAATCCAAATGTCTTGTGATTTTTCGTAGCGTTTCAGTAGACATGTGGTCCCTTCTGTACCATGGAAGTTCAATAAAGACTCAACACTGGCGTTTTAGCTTTGTGTCCATCTGTTTATTTCTGTCCATGTTTTCTGAATTGCCCTGGGAACCGTGGGATCTGTGGTGCTTTATAGGAAGGATAAGGCTTACACTGTGCATTTTAATAGCTACGCTGCCTCCTAATCTTTTTCCCCTGAAGTGAACACTTGTCCGCCGCCCTGCACCGATTTTGAACTATTGGCTTGGCACTGAAAAGTCATGAACATGCCAGTCATATGTTTTTAAACGAGCGAGGAGCAACTCAAAAGGGACAAAATTGAAAGTTTGCTGCTTCTACCTGAAGCTTTTCCTTATCGCCGAACCTCATATGGCTTCTTCTCACTTCAAAAAGATTAACAGCACGCGAAGCAAGAATTTCCTCTGTGTACAGTTTTTCACACAAATGTCAATAGAATCAAGGAGAGAGAGAGAGCGAGAGAGGAGAAATGCCACTCGACTCTATTGAGATTCTCCAACGGTCCACTGCACTGCTAGTGTTTTCATCTCCTGTGGGCATTTTACTGATCAATCAAAGTAATTGATTGGCTGGAGTCCACTCGGAAGTTTTAACGACCATCTAGTTATGAGACACAAACCAGCAGACGCTGCAGCAATCCATAACCACAGTGGGCAAGCAACAAACAGTGATACACAAGTTTGGCCTGCGTATACGAACACTATTGTGCATGCAGGGTCATCACTCAGATGTTCACACCTAATACACAGACACAACTCACCTCCACTTTTCTCTGTTATACACACACACACACACACAAGCATCCCTCTTTCACACACAAGCACATTCAGAGGTGTACAGCTGTTAGAATTCACAGCCTCCATCTGTTAGGAACGGAGCAAACTGTGAACCACTGAAGCTCAATCACACTGACTGAAATTAACACCACTATTTATAGCGGGGGAGAGGGAGAGCGGCTGACGGGGAGAGGGGGTGAATTGAGAAAGATATAGGGTTAAATGGATTTTTGGTCCTTAATTTTCTCGTCTCCAAAGCCTCATCTTTCACTCTGACCAATGGTGCTGGTGAGTTAATTGCCATCATTAATGTCATGTAGCAAGACTCCAGAGAGATGGGAGAGAATGAAAGGGTGAGAGATGAACAGGTTTGGCGTGATAAAGGCAATTTCGGAGTGTGCGATGGAGGTACAGTACAGGGTGGCAGGCAATTTCAACAGGCAATTTTGACGTTGAAATAGAAACTCTGGGCAAAACATACTGATATAAAATATGAATGTGTTTCTCGTGTGCGTGGATATGTGCGTAGCCATGCTGGTTGAGCACAGGGGAGGCCTCAGCTCTATAATACATTAATGTCTTTGGGGAGATGCCCTAATTAATGGCTTGACCTCCTAACGGGCAGCCCCCTTCTGCGAGTTAACATTTAGCAGTGCACCCTCCAGAGATGCACTTTGAAGTGCACTTAATAAAAGGAAGTGACAGTGACATTAATGAGACAGTTAGGATAAGTACAGGGCTTCGTTTTATTTCCCGACAATTTATATCCCGATTTTATACATGTCTCAACTCAGCAGAGAAAAAAAATACAAAGTAACATAGAATTAATCTAAAACAGAAAAAAAATAATTCTTTCAGACACACACATACACATCAAATACACTCATCTTGTTTCATGTCTCATTGCTTTCTTCACCCTGTCTGGTCAAAGACAACTGATTCCTGATGCAAACTGACTGTTTGTTATACTTTGCTATTTTCTTGTGATCATGTGTAGAAGGTGTGTGTGTGTGTATATACACACACTGATACTGATAGTCCACCTGCTGGGCTATTCACAACTCTATGAATGGGTGTCGCACCTGTCATCCCCTTCAGCCAAAGTGTGTGTGTGTGTGTGTTTCTGAATCCGTCCAGGTGAGATTATGAGAGGAAGAGGTGACGAAAAAAACTCCCATGATGCATCTTGTTTTTGCTGTCTGCTTGGCGAGTGGGAGTCCGTGAACATTGGTCACATTATCAGTTTTACGTATCCATTTGTCCGTCAGTATGTCCATGTGTCTGTTAACCAGTGAGTGTATCCATCAGTGCCGCTGTCTCCAAGTCCCTGTCTCTGCCTTCAGTTGGACTTGGACCAGATCTTCCCACTGCCACGCAGCCTGCAGGGGAATACGACACATACAAAACCTTGGATTAGTAGTCTGCTCGAAGTTTGAAGATGTGCTTGAGTGTCTTACCGCCAGCACCAACAGGCCAGTTTCATCTTTTTTTTGCCATCAGATATATGTAATTTTTCGAGCGAACCTGAATTTGCTGCCAGACTTTCTCTAAAACAGTATTATTTATCCTTAAAAAAGGTCAAATCTGCCGAAAAGATAACATTTACTTCAAAAGCAATAATCAGCGTTTTTTAAATTAACTCTGCATTCTTTTTACTTAACCTTACCAAGCAAAATGTGGAGGGAGAAAAATGAATGTGTTTTGTCTTATAGGCAAGATTCGCATCTGTAAAGTGATTTTCAAGCCGCTGCAGTTTGCCTTTTCTCAGGCAGTGTACTGTGACATTTTGAGATGATGAGTAGCTGAGTGTTTTATGCTACATGTTTATTTTATACATGCCCTAATGAACCAGGACATTACTGTTGCAAATTGGGAGCAAAAATCACGTTGTGCCGAGATGCCTAATGCCAAGATAAAGTCAAGCTATCATTCATTAAGATTTCAAAACATTAAGTGGATATTCATTTAACTGAAGTGCAGTGTTAAGTGGTGTGAATTATAGGGCTCTATGCTTCATCAAAATGTGTCAGGCAGTCAGAAAATAATTACTGCTTTCTATTTAGGAAGAACAACAAAAACAGCCATATAACCAAAGCAACTCATCTGATCACCAGAAGGGGAAACAGTCATTTCAGGAAGAAAGCACCTGGGGCATTTGTATATCCAGTGACATTTCCAAATCCAGGACAGACGTGAAATTAGCAATTGGTAATTGGGCCGGATGGAGGCAGAATAGAAAAAGAGAGTCCCTGATAGCAGGGTTAGAGTATTGCTGCAAAACACTGAGCGTATCTGATAATGAAGCGACTTCATGCAGATGCACAAGTGCACTCGCACACATACAAACCACTTATGCTGGCAGCTGGCTTTTTAATGTTTATTGAAAAAAATGGAAACATACTGAATCTCTGTTGAATTAACATTTCTCTCAAAAGGAACATTGGGCTAAATGGCTTTAATTCGGTATTTGAAGCCCAGTCTTTTTAGTGCTGTAGTTAAAAGTAAGTAATTCTTTATTTGTGTATCACCTTTCAAAGCCATGGCTACAGAGTGCTTCATAGAACAAAAGGAAAAGAAACAATAAAAGAAACTTAACAAAAAGAGAAAATAGAAAAAGAAAAAAAGGAGCCTTTTTGTTCCAATTTTGTGACTAATAGCAATAAAAAAGCATTTGTTGCTTAAGCAGCCTTGACAAACTTGATTTAGCAGTGAACTGACAATGCTTAAAGAAACATTACGCGTAGTTTCAGCAAATGAATCTGCATGGCCAAAGACGTGTTCAAGAGCTGTTAATTTTGTGCAGTGACTGATTGATGATTATTTATAGATCTTGGTATTCTAATTTGGGGCAGAACAATATGGACAAAATCAAATGTCCTGATATCGTTGACTGATTACCTCAATATTAATATTTTAAGTATGACTGCTGTTACTTGATAAGATATCTGGACACAAGTGATTTTTGATAAACAGTCATTAGAAATGTGGAAATGATGACAGTGCAGGTAGAGTAAACAGAGAGGGAAGCCAGGAAAAAACAGGAACAGACAACATTCACACCATGTCACAATATTACAGTATCCAAAATCCCAGACATTAACGAGTCTTATATCACAATATCAGCCCTAGTCTCATTCTTTGTGAAGTCTTTGAAGACAAGCCTGTACTGAAGCGCTATAGGAATAAATTAACTTGAACCTAATTCCTAAAATTTATGCCTCCACTTTATAAAAAAAGTACTATACTTTTCACGATGGTGCTAAAGTCATGCTGACGATGCTTGGCTGCACTTCACTCTGCATCGAGCCGCATCACTCAATATAATCACAATGAAGACAAAACTGATGTCCCATTACTCACCCTTTCACCTTTGAACTTTTTTTGCCTGGTTGTCGTGGTTCCTGAGAGGAGGCGGGGTCTCGTGGCTCTGCCGGCTGGTCTGCGTCCTGATTGGAGGCGGCTCCAGCAGGGGCGGGGCCGGATGATGGAGAGGCAGAGCTGGCCTTTAACGTTTTCTGTAGGTTTGACACCTGAGGGAGAAGTGAGGTGGGGAATGAGAGAAGCAGTTAAGTTTAAGTTGTAGTTATGGTCTTGCTGATGAAATGGTTAAAACATGAGACACAAAAAGAAAATGTGCAGTCGGGACGAAACGGAAAGAACGACTGAAGAGGGAGAAGCCACAGTGCACCCACTCTTTTCTTTGGGGCAGTGCTGGGGACAGTGGATTAAAGGACTGACCTCTGTTTCCACTTGGACTTTGACCTTCAGCTGGCTCTCTCTGTACTGGTTTGCTCTTGAGACCTGCTCCTCAATTCCACATAAGACCGCCTCACACCCCGTACACCTGAGAGACAGCAAGAGGAGGACAGGAAAAACAGAAAGGACCATTATTCAGACAAACAACTGACTCAGAGGCATCTATTACTATCTATCTTTTCTGTTATTTACCTATATTACTTCATTTTTCAAATCTATTGCTGCATATGATTTATTTATCTATCACTTTAAAGGGATTTTTTTTTGGTTATTTCTTTTGTTTCTTTTCATAAGTGTGTAAAAATACAAAAGCAAAGAGATGTGCAACTGTCTATGTGAACTTTGAACCTGCTGTATACAACATATTCTGTACATTTCTAATAAAAAAGGAGAAAAAAGAACAGAGTCTAGTGTCTGTACAAACACACACACACACACAGTCAGCGGGACTACTGACCACTCCTGCAGCGTGTTGACTATGTTAGGGAGTTCGTTGGGGCCGAGGTCACGGCCCACGCTGCAGTCCACCTCCACCTGCTGGTTCCTCTGGTCCAGTTTGCCCTGGATGATATCACAGTAGACGGCCTCGATCAGCAGGTCCTCCAGCTCCCGCACATTCTTCAGCTCAAGCTGCTGCAGGAGCAGCGAGTAGGGCAGGCACTGACGAGACAGACACACAGGGGCGGCAAGACATGGAGTGACTTTAAATCTTCACATGCTCTTTTTACCTTGGTAAACAGGCGGATAATTCGACTCCACTCC
Organism: Holocentrus rufus; assembly: GCA_900302615.1. NCBI lineage: Eukaryota > Metazoa > Chordata > Actinopteri > Holocentriformes > Holocentridae > Holocentrus > Holocentrus rufus. The sequence continues at coordinate 8,531 of OMLF01015808.1, forward strand.
AATGGTTTCAGGAAAATGACAAAACCGTTACAGTAAAATTACTCATTTGACTAAATGTCACTGCTAGGAGGAGGATGAAAGGAGGCTATGTAATTTAACAATCCTTCATTGGGCAATTAAGGAGTTCAGGCCTACAAGTCGGAGAAGCTAAAATGTGACATATTAAGCAGAAAAACAGGGGGCAGAACTGAAAGCAGTGATGGTGGTGGAGAGGTGAGATTAAGGTGACAGAAAAGACAGAGCTAGAGAGAATAATGAATCAATTATTTACCAGGAGCAGAGAAAGAAAAGGGCATTAAGGGAGATGGAGAATGGTTAGAAGCTGAAAATGATAAATGGCTTATAAAGGACAGCAAATGAAATCATACAGATGGATGGATGTGTAGGTGAGTAATAACAAGGAAAATAAAAGACAAGTGGACTGGCTGCTGTGCCAGTATCTTTTTCTTAAAAGACTTAAGACAGAAGAGCTAGTCTGTAACTGTAGTTTGAATCCGACTTGTAGAAATACAGCCACGAGCTTAACATCACAGGCAGGCTCACCAGCCTTCTCTAATTTGGAAACAGTAACAAAGCAACGGCATATTTGAAAGCAAAGATGATCATACATGATTAATATCAATGCTTGCTTTACTGAGCCTACAGCAATCTGATGGGTGCAGCTATGAAACCTATTTTCTGTTTTAGCGGAGAGGAAAAAAAAAATCACCCAAATATAACATTAGACTTGTTCTGCACTCGTCTGTGAAAACTGACAGAGAATGAAGAGATACCTTGAGGTTGGATGCCAAGCTGATAATGGACAGGTGGCGGAGTTTGTTTCTCTGTGCTGGAGTCAACTCTGGAAGAGAGGCTGCTCTCTCTACAAGCGGCAGACACGAAGGAAAAGACAGATGCAAAGGGAAAGATACAGCGATTAAAGTGTCAGATCACTGAGGGTCAAATAGTCGTAACTACTGAGGCACTACTTATCACTTTGAAGAGTAATGTAATACAAAAAGACACACAGGTGAATGTGGAAGCTGTTTAAGCAGTCAGAGAACAGAGTGGGGGAGAAGGCGGGTCTCCAGTGACTGCTTCTCTTGCTGCCATGCTCCCCTAGAGACGGGCCTCACACCCCCGAGAAGGCAGCACTGACAGCTCCTCTAAGGGCTCCACTACACAACTCTGTGAAAATAAATGTGCTCCCTGTTGGCGTGACTAGAAAGGGAAGGCAACAATAAAGTAGGCTACATCCTTTTTTCAGGCTGTTGGTTGGGTATTCAGAGGAAAATTAGATATAATTAACTTCTTGTTGACGTGTAGTTTTTGTTGTATTATATAGATGGCAAAATCACAAATGAAAAATCTGTTCATTGTTTGTGGTAGCGGTGCGGCAACACCGATACGTATCAACCAATCAGAATGCTTGATGACAGCTTGCTGCGTGAGAGATAAGAGGACTCCTGTGATTAGGTCTGTGAATTACCTGCCAGCCGTTTCTCAGGATGACTGTTTTAGGCCTCTGTGACAAGGTGCCTGCCTGGCAGCCAGAGAAATACAGCTCATAATAAAACAGTTGCAGGTCCACCCCATTACTTATTTACACTGTGCTGTCACTGCAATACCTTTGTAGTCGCAGTAGGTTCCATAGGCGAAGAGGTTTAGGAGCTGGTACACTGGAGCATGAGGGCCCGTCTCCAGCTGTGGATGAGGGAAGGAGAAGGAAAGGGGAGAGAGACAGAGGGCAGAACAAAGTAAGTAATGAGATCTACGCAAGGAACGAACAGAGTGTTTCATCTCTGTGCTGTGAGAACCTCTAAGGAACGCTCTTGCTGTGAGTCGCAGTATGAAAGGGAAAGAGAGAGACAGAACTTGTGTGGAAGTGTGTGTATGTGTGTGTACCTCTCTGACATTAGGCAGCTCCAGGATGTCAGAGAAAACGTAAAGGCCTGGGGTCTCCAGCAAAGAGCTGACAGCCTGGGCCAGCGCTGAGCCTGACAGAGACAGAAGCTGCTCCACCTCCATCTGACACCGGGGAAACAAGGTCGCAGACACAGTTAACAGGTAAGACAGAGGTAATACAGAGAGATAAAGAAGAGCAGAGCACATAAAAGGTATACAGTAAGTGGGATCAAACGCAAGGATATACCAACAAAAACGGCTCTGTTCAGTCATGGAGGGTCTGTAATGGTGTGGGGTGCTTATGGGGTAAGTTTAATCCATATTTACTGCTTTTTACAATAATCACAGTAAATGAAATAATATTCCAATTTAACAAACACAGCTATCTTACATGCACTCAAATCCAGAAACCATGTGATAAACTGAGCAGATTAGCGAGAAAATGAAAAATCACATCAAAATCGTGAAATTAGTCTTTAAAAATAGACAACACCAAAAAAAAACAAAAAAACGATTTCCACTGTTAAGTTGATGTTAATTGCCAAGCAATGATACTATGTGATCCCCTAGTCCCTGTCTTTTTATAACAGTGGTAATATATAAAAAAAGGCCTTCATCATCCTTCAATCTCCCATACATGTTCTATTGATCATCGTTTCTGGGAGCCTGTGACATGTAGCTAACTTTGTCATGCTCTGCAAACCGTTGGCTAAGCACTTATGTCCTCTTCAAATGTATCCTAGGCAACAAAATGGATGTAAATGAAAAGTACTCCCTCCTCATTCAACATCTACCAGTAGTAAGGGACCCTTATGCCATGCACTTAACCCCAAATTATCCAGGAGAACCACTCAGTGGCCAGCAGACTGGTTGCACTGGGTAGCACCAGTGTGGGTAATTATTATAATGAATCTGAGGCAGGGCATGTATATTCATCAAAACCCGTTCCCTGGATAGGAACACGATGCAAATGGATCATGGGATGAAGGTAATAGCTCAGCATCATTACCTAAGTACTACTTAGGTAATTCCTGCCACTACTTAGTAAGTGGTGCCTCTAAGAGATATTTAGGCTGATTATAGGAATTGGTGACAACACAGAGCCATCCACTGCTGTAGAACTTCATGATGCTGTTCTCTTGATTTTGGCCTAGGTCTGAACTGATACTTATTTATTTATTTATTTATTAATTACTAGGACACACTTCGCAAGTGAAAATACCCAAAAATGAAAAACAACATTTGCCAATTTGACCCTTCACTTGTTCCATATGTCCCGTTCTACTTTGGGTGGACCTACTGTTACTCTGTCACTTTACTCAGTAGTTCGCCTGTTATATCATAGCAGGCGTCAAAATACACTGTTGAAGGCGACAGCGAGCACTGTGAATCTAAATTTGGGATTGTGTTAAATCAAATGCTTCGTAAAAGGTCATTACTCATGTTTTAACAGGCAGCCATCCCTTGCCAGTACTCAAGGCAACAATAAAATGTCAGATTTTTATAGAATTTACTGTAGTTCTCTCCATACAACAAAGAACAGTCTATAATGGGGTTAACGTTAATCCTTCCGTGGATGCGTGTGAGAACGAAATATAGCATCAGATAAATCTGTTTTGATCCCCAAATAGAAACAAGAGATATATTCTGAGCGCATTTATCAATAAGCCTGCTCCATTTATGCGTTAATCGAGATTAGAGCGATATTACAACTTTGATGTATTTCTTTTGCGTGATCAAAGTAACCACTGAAGAGCATTTGGAGCAGGAGTCATACACAGTCGTCGCATTTTTACTTCAAAGGTTTATAACGTTGTGTAATGCTTGAAAAAACAGAGATAGTCACCGATGTTAAAGTGCACGAAATAACGAACGAAATGTGATAGGCACTTATTAGCTATAGTGCACGTATAATGTTAGTGAGCAAACATTTATGGTCTCTGCTGTCACACTCGAAAGGCTTCACGCTACACATGCAAACTCCGTACCTGTGTTACCCGGTATGTGAACTAGTCATCTTATTTGACAAAGGATTTTACTATAAACCGTAGGGCAGGTAACAAAACAAGCATAGAAATCTTTCCGCATAACGTTACGATACTTATTTTTGGACCGGCGGAATGCATTTTTGTTTTTTAAAGCCCAGGGTGTCGTGCTAACTACCTAGCTAGCTAGCTCGGTTGCTAACAAGCTACGTTGGTTGCAAAGCGTCACATTAAGCGGTGACGTTAGGCCTCGTCGCATTTTATCCCCTTCTGAATATTCAAATAACAGACAGTACTGAGTGAATGACTAAGAAATAGTGTATACAAGAAGTATATACACGAAAGTATTTAAATAAGCCCAAGAGTACGAGAATTTACCTTGTTATGTTGGTTTGTGGTTGATAGCCTCCCTCACGATTGTTCAGTTCCGCTGTCAGCACACGTTTGACAACAAAGGGACGTGGCCGCTCATTGGACGGTAATAGAAAGTGGGTGGGCCAAAGCTAGCTGTCACTCATCATCTGTGTTCGCGAGATTAGAAAGAGTAGCGCCATCACGCGGGGGTGTTTGTTTCATTTCTCACAGGCCTGCACCAGTACTAAACAGATGAATTTGTCGGCAGTAGTTTTTTTTGCCTGATACTGTATAAAACATGACCTCAGAAATGTGACTGATATTTTAAAAATACAGTTTTATTGACATTTATCAGTGCTCAAAAGGGGAGCAGCTACCGTCATTTTAATATGTCGAACCAGGGATGCAGTTAAAAATTCAACAATCCCAGTATCTCTGAGCCCTGCTTCAGTCTTGGATCCCCTGATAGTACCCACCCCCATCCCCTTTAGCGACATTTCTGTCTCTAACAAACCACAATTTAGAGATTCCCAACATTTGCATAAAAAACACTAAACATAACAAAACAAATTCTTTCACAAACTCATACATTTACAAATGCAGTGAACATGACTTTGAATTATTGCAACCACAGTCCAGACATATCCTCAATTTTTAACTTAAAAGCAAAACAAAACAAACAAACAAAAAAAACCTTTATTTTAATTTTTTCACACAAGCATGTTAAAAGCAGAGGCTCCGTTTAGTTTCCAGACATTTCTGTTCTGTGCTTTTTCAGTTTTGTAGAGACTTAGCTGAACCGAATGGCATCCATCTGGCAGATGCTTTTATAGATGTTATCGCAAGCAACATCAAACCATGTTTTTGAGTGGCTGTTTAAAGTGGCACAGTCCTCTCCATGCTCTCCTCCTGACAGGTGGTTATTCGGCTCTGAGCTCCACTCATCCCAGTATCTGTGACAGAAGGAGTGAGCATAAAAGTTGGATGCATAGGGCAAGCTATAACAACAGCTTTAAATGTTGGCCCCTAACTGTAATCCCAGTAA
>OMLF01015811.1:0-11193 GCA_900302615.1 Holocentrus rufus
CAGCAAGACAGCAAGAGAGAGAGAGAGAGAGAGAGAATCATATTGAAATATTAACTTGAAAAGGTGGAGAAGGGGTTGGCGGGGGTAGATAGATGGAGTCAAGGAGGGGCAGATGGATCAAGGAAAAGAATTGGTTCAGATAGAGGTACAAATCAGGAAAATGCAAGGGGAGAGACCTTATGTTAATAGTTCAAAGGTGTTATTTGTAGCATTTTTAAACATCAATATTTTGCTGTCAAATTAATCGTGCTATCTTAGTATAATTACTGTAAACGAATGAAAAACATGGTTGAGATGATTGGTAGCCTTGATGTCACACCAGTGGCATTGTTCATGCTAGCGTCTCTCAAAATCAAGACCACATTTTCCATAAATTCTGTTGCAGAAGAAGTTACTATCAAAGATGATGGATAAAAACAAAGATAGCGCACTGTATGCCAACTTTCTGACACGACATTATTAACCTAATGTATCCAAAGGGGAAACTCGCAGAGCTGGCAAAGCAGACAATTGGCGTCAATGGGAAAATGTGAGAAACCTGCTCTGTTAGCGGTTAGCAACATCTAACCATCATACAAACCCTATTTTCCATAAGTTGAAAGTGCCAAGTAAAAATCATGGTGTTATTATTAATAGATACTAAAAAATAGATACTGGCTTCATTGTCAAAATAGTAAACTATAACTGATTCTGATGTGAGATGGTGAGAGTCTAACTCTGGTCAAGTCCACAATCTTTGTTTTTGTCCACCACATTTGTTACTACTTGTCTCCCCTATTTATTTTCTCCTTGTCTGGAAGAACAGCGCCCTCTTCCTGCTTTGTGCCATAAAGCAATGTAGCAAATTTCCCGCCAAATCTGACCTGATGGTACAGCATGTAAAATACAGAGTAGGGGCTGCTAATCCTCTCAGCAACTGTTTTTTCTGATTTGCAATAATTACACTTATGTGTAAAAATGAATATGGCAATGATTTGTTGATGTTAAAATGCTACGCTGGACAGATGGAGGGAGGAATTGAGAGCTAAGAGTCACACTGGCCAGCAAGGCAAAGAGAGACCCCATATTGTATTGGCTTTACAGAGGAGGGGGAAGGTGAGGAGAAGATGGATGGCTTTTATTCAGATATAGCTTCAAATCTCACTGGTTAAAAGACCACATATAAATATGTACAAATGAATGAAGAGGGGGAAGAATGTTCTGCACTCAACTGTGCAAAATCATGTGAATAAAATCTGATTTTAGGGTTTTCCCACCCAAACTGAAGGGAGGAGGGATACAACAGGGAGTGAAAAAACAGGAAGATGGTGAGTCACAAAAAGAAAGGTAGTGAAAGATGTGGGCAAAATGTTGTGATCATGCATGAACCTTGCACCATCCCATTGGTCCACTAGCAATCACCTCTTTTCATCCCTTTTCTTTAAGTTTTCTAACTGTCACATTAATCCAATACAACGTGAGGTGAACAATGGAAAGAAATCATCTTCAGTTCCTACAACACGAAGCAGAGACAAGAAACTAAGGTTTGACCATGTAAAGGACATCACCTATTTAGAACCCGTTCAGAGTTCTGAACAACCAAATCCTATTTACCTTTGAGAAAAAAATGAGATGAAAGTGTTGTAGCAGATTCGCTGTGTCTGTATGATTTTTAATTGAGATTCAGCTGATACAGGTATGAGTGGATAATCTCTGAATTTTTGTTTTGTGGTGGACTGCTCCTTTAACTTATCCCCTCCCCTTCATGACTGAACTAGATTTAACACATGAAATCAATATGGGATTATGCTGTAGCTTTCACCTGAACTCACCTCCTCGGTCACAAAGCCCCTCTAAAATTCCTCTAAAACTCATTTCAAAACTCCTTCAGTGCATTATATTACATACAAAAACAAGTCTGATTTTTTTTGGTAATCTAACCGGGGGAACTATGTGGATGGGCTTACTGTTTGGTTCAACACAGATTGATACACCAGCGAGGATTGGCCGGGGTGCCTCCAGTGAATGGGTGAGGATTAGACATGCTGGTACTGGTGCAGTGGCAGACACACACACACACAGACAAACACACACAGACAGACCGCAGCTAATAACTCACCGGTTCATGATGGGGTTCTGTCTCCTTTCTTAACGGAGGATCAAACTTCACCTGACCAACTGAGAGATAAAATAAAAATAAAGGGAGATAAAAGAGAGGAAGGCATCAAGTGAGAGGTCATAAAACGATAATAGCACTCAGTCATTGATGATAGTAATTGCATAACACCGCTTTTTTCTTCACCCTGCAGAAAATAATCAGCCTTCTTGATACATACTGGCTGTCCTCGACAGCAGAATAGAGAAACCACTTGTTGAACAGTGGAAGCATGTGACTAGACGGCTCTGTGACTGGTGCAAAATTGATATCACATTCCTGTTTTATTGCATTTTATTTTATGGCTCAAAAATGCAATCTGGAGTGTATAATTTATATGCCCACGTTAATTCAGGGCAGAGGAACTCACAATTTATCTCTGACAGCGTCTTTCCTTCTCTGGTGCTCCGGCTGGTGGAACGGATACGATGAGGAACAGAGACTGGAGACTGCCAGGGGAGAGGAGACAGACACACACACACACACACACACACACACACACACACAAAGCACACGCAGAGTCAAATAGCAGTTCAAGGAATACACATAAAATAGTACGTTCCACAGTGTGTTAGAGATTTACAATGGGGTCTGAAGGGACACGGGAAGAAACAAAAAATGCCAGTCTGCCATTTTCCATTGGTGTGATTTGATGACACAGCAAAAAACAGCCACTCTACAATCTGCAAACCGTAGCAACACAATCCAAGAAAACACAAACCTTTCCTAATAACAACAAGAGTTTTGCCTCCATATTGAGGTAATCCTGGTTAGGACTTTTAATAAGGACGGCCTTAGCTGCAAACCAGTTAGTTGACCCTAGCAGTGACAACACCATGCTCTATCCACGTGGAATGGAAACCCTTCACTGAGCATGTTTATACCTTAAAATAGACAGGATCAACTCAGCCAAATTATCTTTGTCTGATTGCTACTTGCTTGATTTCCTTTGAGGAAAAGAGAGGGTACACAGTCAAGTACAGCTCATTGTTTCATTGACACATAATTTACATGTGTCTACATTAAGTCATATCCAAGTTAAATCTCAGATGGAATTTTGCCAGAAGGAATCAAATGGCCCCTGATTTAAGCATCTCTGGTTTGAGATTTACATCTCTATTTGAAGATGAAAACAAAATTCTATGACATTTCAACAGTGGTGACAGTACGGAATCCCCATTAAAAAACCAAAACACTCTGAGAGGAAAATTGGTCCTGTCCTCACTAGCCCTCTGTCCTCGCTTGGAGTTCTAACAGCAAATCTAAAACCACAGCAACTTCAAACCATGCATGTAGAGAAACTGGATGAAGACATGTCAGGATCAGTCACAATCCATAAAACGCACAGATGAAAACCACACTTTCATCGTATCAGAGTCTGGATAGAATGAAAATTTACTTCCAAGCCTTATCAGGTGCATTCTGCCAAGACAGTTCATGGTTAGTAACAATAATGGCAATGGTGGATAAAGATGGCTCCCTGAACTGATGTCACTTAGCACTCCCAGGGAACAGTAGACTAAAATGAACCACAAACTCGATAATATTTGTTTGCAAATACCACTTGACTTGGGTCTGTTTCAAGTGCTTTGTTTTGGGGGAGTGTAATGATGTCAAGCCACTGAGTCGCCATCTTTATGACCCAAACCCTCTCATTAATGGCTATTGGGTCCCACAGAACTGATCCTCACTGATGCAATTTAGTAATCTCCTATGGTACAGCTAATGTGGTTGTCAAAGAATTTGAATAATGCCATCATGGAATTTCGTGCTGTTTTTTTGGGTGGTCAGTGCATGACTCTGAAGGTTGAAATATTCAACATGACACCAATGAAATTAGTAAAAAAAAAAAAAATTGAAAAAGTTTAGAAGTTTCCAGTTTTCTGTAATTATTAATTATGGAGACTATAATTGTGGTTTAAAAATGTGTTCTGGATATGCTTATCAATAGAGAAGCATAATTTTTCCCATCTGGCAATGATGCAATTGCCATGGAAATGCATCAGCTGTCTGAATCTCACATGCCAAGCCAACACCAAATTCCATTACCAAACACCAAATTTACTGTACCAGCCAAATGATTATTCATTAAACCCAATTTGAATGGAAATCCACTGTCTGTTCATTCAATTCTGTGGTCAGCCAGTAACAACTCCAAGTATGTTCTGGATTAGACGGGCGCCACTGCAGACACTGCAGCCCACACTGGTACCTTCCTACGTGCCGCGAAACGGGGCGCACGCCGAGCACCGGGGCTTATGGGTAGGAAGTGACCCCTGTACTTAAACTGAGGACGAAGAGGGTGGAGGTGAATGATGGGGAGGGACAAGGAGGAAAAAAAGGAAAATAGGAGGGGGGAGGAAGTAAAAAAAAATGGAGGAGTGTGGGGAGGAAATGAATAGGCAAAGAGATTGGAAATGAGGAGAAAAGGTGTGGAGGGTAGAGAGGTGGAGGAGGGCTTAAATAGATAAGCAGAAAAGGTAGAGACAGAGACAGGACATAAAGGGAACAAAGAAAAGGTGAGAGAATAAAAGATTCAAAATAAAATCAAACCCATTATTTGACCCTCTAATGTGGGATCACAGTATATCCAGAGCAAACAGGCGGTTACACGCTGTAGACCTGCTGTGTGCAAGCCTGGTGACACTGCTGTGTTGAAAGGAGAGAGCTGAGAGGCTGAAAGGTTACCTCTGGTTCGGGGTCATCATCGTCAAAGTCGTTGTAGGTGCTGTGGTCGGGGTTGTTGGCTTTGTCCAACAGCTCTATTGCCAGCGTCCTGCTGAGGGGCTGTGACACAAACGGGTGCTGGGAGACAAATGGCAGAGACAGCCAATCAGAAGGGGCTTACAGATGAATGTCAGCCTATCTCATGTTTTGGGCAAAATACCGTTTTTCACAACTTACCCCGTCTGAGAAAAGATGTTTCTTACCATTTTCACCTCTGTATGTCCACTGGTTTGGTTCCTATGGGTAGCAATTTGTGTTAGCTTAGCATAAAGACTTGAAGTCCACAGGAGTCATTAGCCTAGCTCAGTCAAAGTGAAAACATAAACCTTACAGCCAATCCAAAGCAAATACATGATACATTGTGTAAGACAGCTTCAGGGTTGCTGTAAGGTTTTTTCACTTTGATAGAGCTAGGCTAATGCCTCCTGTAGACTACAAGTCTTCATGCTAAGTTAACACGAAATGCTGCCCATAGGAACCAAACCAGTGAACATACAGAGGTGAAAATGGTATTAAACATCTTGTCTCACTCTGGGTAAGTCAGAAAAAGGGTATGTTGCCAAAAACCTTGGAATATTCCGTTAAAGCTGTTAGAGGAGGTTTCACAATGTGCCAACCAATCAGAGTGGGTTTTAGAATATGCTGGCCTATAAGAGGAGGTTTCAAAATGCAACAACTTATCAGAAGATGTTTCGAAATCTGGTTATCAGGAAAGTTTTTAATCACAGAAATTGTAAAGATGTGTCCCTCAACAGATGAATCATAAGACTGTGGAAATGTACTGAACAAAACAACAACAAATTAAAAATTTACAACTTCTTATTTCGAGGGGAAACAAGTAGCCTGTGATGTTATCCATATAAACTTACATATGTGGTTATATTTAGCCCTCTCAACCTTCAACAGGATATGAGAATGGTGTCACTTAATATCTTTGTGACATTAACAGCATACTAATATCCTGATAGCATCATTAGTTATTAAGCTCTGCTGTGGAAATAGCCTAATGGGCAGTGTGTATCTATAAATAGATGGATGTGTCAGGTCACCCTGCTTAGAGGACGAGCTTCATTTCTCTTGTTTTCTTACTGCTGAAACTGTTGAAGCTGTTTCTGGTGTCTAAAGGCTTCTAATGCAGGTCAGAAGCCTTTTCACCAGTAAACATTTGTGGTGCAAACATTGATGTGATGTTACATATTGTTCACATGTTGTTTTCCTGCTCACCTGCAGCAGTTTCTCAGCTGTGGGCCTCTTCTTTGGGTTCTTGGTCAGAGACAGTTTGACAAAATGGTGGAAGTTATTTGTCCTGTCATAAAAAAGAGAAAGAGAGAGTGAAGGTGGAGAAGTATTTGTTAGACCTTGACACAAGAGAGACACAGGTTATGTAAAGTAGCATGGATCTCCATATTAGGAAGGTGTTACTAGAGTTTTGGGTGCTTAGTGCATGCTTCGCATGCCAATGTGGCTCGCAGACTAAAAATTGTGGAATAAAAAAACAGATTGAAAGAAAAACACTGATAGACAACGTGAAGTCTTACCACTTGACTTTATCTTTCAACTTGGGAGGTTGGAAATTGCTCTTTGTCATCAAGAAAAGAGCCCTGAGAGGAAAAGAGGGACATGGGGTAAACATCTCAACAGACACAAGTCACGACGCAACAGACTGATGCTCATCATCGGTACAAAAGCCTCTGGCACACTGAGTAACAAGACAGACAAAGTCAAAGCTTCAGTGCTAGCTCTTCAAACCCATCTGTCTCTACAATTTAGCACTTTCTATAGGCCTAGTACATGTTAGAAGGTGTTTATCCAGTAAGGACTGGAAGCTTTCTACTTTAGATATCCTTTATTGGAAGCTTTTTACATTATATATTATGTGTTGGACGCTGGTTCAAGCTTGAAACTGCTTATCTCACACACAAAAATACACTCAAACCCTCCTATTTGTTATATTTGTAGGGACTGCCAGTGGTTAAGGGTTGGGCAACTGGACGAATACATCAAGGATCAACCATGGAATTCCCTTTCTGGTTTTCTGACAACTTAAATAAACTTCATCTTAGGTCGTTTCAGATGTAGCCTTGGGCAAGACACTTGCATCAGAAAGCACTACACTCAAATTGATTTGCCTCCCACTTTGCATACTTTTTGTGTAAAGTTTTGTATGGAGAACGGCCCTACCACTGGACCTTCATGCCCAGTGCTCTATCTTTGCGCTTAGACAATTATAACAAGGGGATGCACGACGTTTTGTTTCTAGTGGTGGGGGTTTGAGCTTGTTGATTAAGAGGGCTCTCAAATTTGTGGTGTTGACTGGTCTCAGGGATATTCTGGCTTACAGTCAGTAACATCAAAACTGAATGTTGCTTTCTTGAGGCATTGCTGAGGTAATTCTAGGTGTTCCTGCTCTAGCTTTGGCATAAGTTGTGTTGCCACCTACTGTATGTTGCGAAACTTTACATTGAAGTGATGACTTCATTGTTTTAAATATTGCATTTCTTTCCGAATATCTTAATATTTGGTCACCTGACTTGGGCTCAGTCTGTTCTGGGCTAAATATTCATTGGCAGATCCTTTTGATATCCATCATCCTTTACTTCAACCCTTTGAGCAACACTGATGGAAACATTTATTAAATCCCTATTCTACATAACCAATGTTTAAGATGAATAAATTTCACCATTTGGAGTTTAAAAGGTGCAATATTCAAAACTGCCAAAGGTATTTTGTCAGTTAGGACCCTTAGATCTTGACTGATAAAAAATATGGAATAAGCATGAAATTGAAAGGTTGAGTCTACATGGTTCTCACTGTCAGTCCAACTCACTGAGACATTATGTGATAATTCCACGTTTTTATCAGTTTCATTCGATCGCACCTTCAAAACTAGTCCCTAATAATCAACTCTTCATAACCCTTTAATGAGGTTTACTGTAGATGGAAGCAGTGTGCTACTTATGCTGTTTAATTGTGGTTGTCAGTGCATGCCTCCTTGTGTATGCTGCTAAGTTTGATACCTGTGCAATATACACCTATAAACTCCCAGAGCTGAAAAAAGGCATCATGCACATAACACACAAACACCCACACACACTACCTTACCTCATGGGGTGCAAGTCGAACATGGGCGGCTGTAGTTCTGCCAGCTCTATTGCAGTGATGCCAACAGCCCAGATATCACACAGCTGGTTGTAACCTCCTTTCCTCTCCACTGCTGCTACCTCTGGAGCCATCCTACAGATAAAAAAGGGCATGAAACAGGCAGAAAAAGAAAAGGACCAGCTAATGCCAACGAATCAATCAGATAATTCAACAAGCATCACATGCAAGAAAGAGTGCTTGAATTTTCCAAATTATTTCCCCTGGGGTGGAGCAGTGGTGATGGTATTACAGGATTCCCACCGTGGCCCTGGTGTAAAACTCCATGACTTTTCCATGACTCTCAATAACTAATTAGGAGCGCCTCCCTGACCTAAAAATTTGATTCCTTCCTGGTTTGTTGATGTTTCTCTAAAGGTCTGGTTTCCACTACAATTAGCCTGAAAACCGCCATCTAATGCAACAAATGTGTGAAACAAGTCGGAAAAAACAATCTGGTGTATTCCTGTGCTTTGGCCCATTTGTAAAATTCCATGATATTGCCTGACATCCCCAGAGAATTTATCAAATACCCCGTCTCTTGCATGCAGTAGAAAAGTAGGACTTCAACTTTAGCTCTACCTGCATACGCAATGAGGGAGCGGAGGAAGAAAACGAGCGCTACTCACCAGTACGGGGTTCCAATGAAAGACTTTCTTTTGGCTAGAGTCGCTGTGATCTGGGCTGACACACCAAAGTCAGCTACGGAGGGAGAAGGAAATAACGAGGGAGAGGAATGAACAGAGGAAGGAAAGAATGGGAATAATAGAGGGGAAGGAGATTGAGAGGGAGAGAAAGGATAAAGAATGAGAGAAAAAAAAGAGAGCGAGTGAGTGAATGAGGCCATTCGGATTCGGTCTTTTGAGAGTGAATGTAACTGCGGAGGGCCTGTGCGCTCCCCTCACCTAGTTTAACATAGCCGTTGTCTGTCAGGAGGATGTTGGCTCCCTGTCAAAGACAAACATACCATGCATCAGTATCCAGCACAATACATACCATTCAAGCCGCTCCAAATTAATTCATAAAGTTGGTCACAAAGTGTTTCACCATTCATGTTTGGCTACATCAGCGCAGCCCGCAGCTATGAATTAATGATCATTTTCCAGACAAACACCTCCGGCTGTATCGCCATAATAGTTTGGTGAGCCACTTTTAATCTTCAAAACCACTCAACTTTGTGGCTCTGCGTTTAGTGATTTATAATTTAACATGATGAATTAGAAGAATTAGATTCTCCTCATTCACCAAATGCAATGAATACATAGGAAGGTGCCACAATATATAGCCCTTTTTCACAGCAGCCATTCTGACATGAACTGGCAAGTAAACACAGGTGTTACTAATGACATTAATGAAGGCTCTGTTCCGTTGAAGTGTAGCAGAGTCTTTCCACTGAGCCAGCATGAACAATAGCAGGACCCTGGTTCTGTTAGACCTCAATGGAACAGAACCTTCATTATTGTCATTAGTAACACCTGTGTTTGCCTGCTAGTTCAGGTCAAAATGGCTGGAACAGATTTAATAAGGCAAACAAACAGCTTTTACCTGGATTCACCTCATCAAAAGATTAAACTTTCCTATGATACTTTGTCCGTTCAGTGTGTATGTTGTTTACACAGGACAGTACAGTATAGACTGTAACTGAAGCGTGACTTCAAAAGGCCTTGATAATTAGGGCCGGGCTTGACATTATGTCACTGCTACAAAGCGATAAACAGACAGACTCCATATGGCATTTCCACGCTCACCTTGATGTCTCTGTGCATTTTGCCTTTGTTGTGTAGATAGTATAAACCCTGTAAGTGGAATCACATGTCATGATTATTGGCATTCAGCGATACAAGGATGAAAAACAGCAAATGGAGCTTGGCATGGACTTGAAAAACAAGGAAAAACGTTGAAAAGTGCATAAATGGAAGTGCTGATATTTTCGCTTCTTTGTTTCAGTGCTGAAGCAGAACCACATTACCTGCAGGGTCTCCCGTGACATGTAGGCTATCTGTGACTCTGACAGAGGTCCAGTTACTGCAGAGAAGAAAGGAGGGTGGAGGAGAAGTAGAGAGAGAGAGGAAAAAGGTAAAAACAAATGTTGTGGGGTAACAAAATTAAAAGAAACACACCATTAAGCTCAAAACTTGTGTGTTTGTCTTACCATGATAGATGTCCTGCAGAGAACCTCCGCCACAGTACTCCATACTGATCCACAACTTATCTCTCCTACACACACACACACACACACCGAGTAGTTAGCATCAGGACACAAACACATGCTCCATCCCCTCCATCTCTCTCTTTTACTCTCTCTCACTCACACAGACATGGCACTGAAATTATATACACTAAATAACTCCCCACTCCATCATTTTGTATCCACACTTATATAACAAGGCGATAATAATATCATACTTCAAAGAGTAAGAAAACACTCACACACACACACAAACACACACACTCTCTTACCGGAGATAGCTGCCAAAATAGGCTACGATGTTGGAGTGTTTACAGTCCTTCATCATTATAATCTCCTGCTGGACGACAGCAAAGTCCTCACCTAGAGTACACACACACACTTAATTATTATGGAGATAAGCTGGTTGCGTTTATACTTGACATGGTAGATTATACTCAGTGAATATCAGTTATTGTTTCACACATCTGGCTATGTAGGCCGGTGATTCAACTTGCAAGGCAAGCAGAGCACAGTGTGATGGTGCACTCCCAGACTTTTATTTTTCCAAACTTCCAAAGTACTTTTTGTGTTTTTTCCATACTCTAATGGAGCAATGGAAGACGGAAAACTGCGGAAAGGAAAGCAGGGGAAAAATGTAGAGAGGGAGAGACGGGGCGAAGGAGAGTGACAGAGAGAAGCAGCGGGCGGAACCGAGAGCGGAGGGGGAGAGAAAGAGGGAGGGAAAGGTGAACGGAGGGTTTGCAGAGGGGAACGAGGTGGTGAGAGAACCGGAGAGAGGCTGATAGAGAGATGCAAGGAGAGAGAGAGAGAGAGAGACAGAGAGGGAGAGAGAGAGAGAACTCAGAGAGAGAGAGAGAGAGAGTCAGTTAAGACTGTACCACAGACACGTCAGACAAGTATTTACTGTTATCTACTGTTTTGGCAATACTGTTCATGCAACATTCTTCTAGTCAGAGTACAACCAATTACACTGTACTGAACACAATGTACACAAAGTAGCCAG
>OMLF01015814.1:6571-19832 GCA_900302615.1 Holocentrus rufus
TCAAATAACCCACTTATTGTATATTTTCTTGGAGTTAAACTACATGCAGTTGAATTAACTCTTAATTCAGAAAGACTGGCAACTCCACAGGCATTCAGTGTAAAGTAAATATTTATTTAAAGCCTTAAAACCTTGAAAAAAAATGTATTTCTATGCTGAGGTACAGCTGTGATGCCACCAGTGGGGGGAGTAGTTCACTCAGTATAAAACAGAGAGCTCCCAATTATCCCAGGAGCCATTTAGTGGGAGTTACCTTCTCAGAAAAATGGCTCAGCTGTTTCCATTATGGTCAAAACAATTAGGGAAAACAACCGCATCAGAGGCCCTGACATACTTACTTGACAAAATTATCCACGTGCGACATGGACGCCTCATAATTTTTTCCGCCCACCTCTTGACAGTGCACCGCCACGAAGTGAGGCTTATGTGAATGTACTGTCTGTGAAGAGAGGGAGAGATAGAGAGAGGGTCACAAGCGAGGAAAAAGGGCAAATATTTCCATTGCAGTTAACTCAATTTTGCAGCACGAGTGAATCCATAACAGACGGCGCTGCACAAACAGCCCATTTCTGCAACATATAAACAAGACTGAAGTTGGGGGGAGAATTATTCAGCCGTGCACAAAACCTGTGTGCAAGCAGGCCTGCACAACTCTTAACTCAGCCCGGTGACATTGTGCTGTATTTACACAAGACAAAGTGCCTCGCTAATGTAGACAGAAGGCATTTAGTGAGCTTGTTCCACAAGCATAACGCCGGTCCCTCTTCATCCACCACCAGGGATGTGCCTGCAGCGCTGCATGTAAGTGGAGCAGGGTGTGACAGATGCTCACACACCTCTCTCACTGTACCGATAATAACTCTGGAATATATCAACAGCGCGGATTAGAATACGGGCAGCGCTCCAGGAAACACGGGCCGTGATGGATCGCCTCGGTTTGCGGTGAAACAACGCATTAACTTACATGCAAAGCGCCCTGTCGTTCATACAAATAGCCGGGTGCAGATATATGGAGTGGTGGAAATGGTTTTGGAGATCCACTTCCTGCGCGGCACGTGCAGGCGCGGCAGGTCCGGGAGGAGTCACGTGACCTTTGAAATCCCCCTCCCTTTCTCAAGATGCGGCGGAGGTGTTTGGGAGTGTGCAGAGGTGACGACCCCTAACGGAAAATCCATAGCACGGAGTGAATTACAGCGCTCACAAGCACTCTGAGGGTCGGGCCTGTGGACGGCAGGCAGGGGCCGTAGATCAATGTCACCTAGGATGTTAAGGGGGGTGAAGGGTGGGGGGTTTACAAATGGTCCCAGGACCCGAACACAGGCCTGCTCCCCCTGCAGCACCCCGCCTCGGCAT
The DNA here is from genome assembly GCA_900302615.1 of Holocentrus rufus. Lineage (NCBI taxonomy): Eukaryota > Metazoa > Chordata > Actinopteri > Holocentriformes > Holocentridae > Holocentrus > Holocentrus rufus. Next base: position 7,925 of record OMLF01015814.1, read on the forward strand.
TATGCTCACTACAGGCCAAATCAAATAAAAGTAATGTATGGCAATAACGCTATGGATTTTCCATCAACCTATGGCTTGTCACTTAGCTGGATGACCCAGGAATGGGGACCTGCAGCGGCTCAGCGCTCAAACTTGGGAAGATTAGTGGACCTATCAGCTCCTGATGGAAAAGGTCACACTCTGGAGAACCTGGCGGCGCGCGGCGTTAACTTACATCAGGCTAAAATGTGACCGACAGCGACGAGGTGTGTGTGTGTGTGTGTGTGTGTGTGTGTGTGTGTGTGAGTTGACTGCTTTGTATTTGTCTTTCCAGGCAGTAAAACCGAGCTGTGCTTTGACAAACACACACTATCCAGGAGCTAATTTCATAACCAGAACCGCCAACCCAAAACCAAACAGCGTCAAACCGGTGACCTCATTTTACTTTGGCCATAAGCAAACATTGGAACAATTTCAAATCAACTGCACAACCGCATCTAATTATTAATTCTATTGACACCTGCAGTCAAGTGAAATATTGACACATTGAAAGGTGATTTTAATAATGCGCGCCGTTTGAAACTGAGCGCGCTCCCTCGGACGGCGGCAGCTGTTGCGGTGAAGGTGAGAAAGGCCCGTCTGATGCTCGCAGCGCGCGGCCATACGGGCTGGTTCCTCCACCTGGCAGTGAGGTCAGAGGCGCTGTTTGATGTGGAGGTGTGTCTCCTCACTCTCACCTCCTGCTGGTTCCAGGCAGTGTTTGGATACCGAGGAGGTTCCCTGTTCTCTCAACCGTGCGCCTGAAGTTTACCTCCGCCGCTTCCCGAGAAAACAGGCGGTGTGTTATTTGATAGATAGATCTTACAGTCTTACATATTTACTCTGATAATGACATCAGCCATCGGCCTGAATGAAAGGTCAAGTTTATTTAGAGGCTCAAATCACTGTTTACAATTTCAAAAGGCACACCCTGACTTCAGAAAAAAAACCTCCTCAAAAAACCCTGAGGAAAATGTAAGGTCACACAGAAATTAAGTTGGCTGATAATTGGCGTATACAGGACGTTAATTAAGAAAACTAGAGGACATGCAGACAAAGGGGGCAGAGGAGGCAGCAGGAGGCCTGACAGGATAGATAAATAAATAAATGCAGAAAATGTGAATTGTTTGCATCATCTGCCCATCAAGTTGCTGCCAGTGCAAAGAGAACTGCACTGTATTCTCTCTAAAAATGAAAAATGTCCTTTATGCACTTGGGCACAAATAAAAAAATAAATAAAAAGAAACATGCAACATTTAAAATTAATGATACAGGCTGATTTTTATATTACAAAACCTGATGTGTTGGATCTGTTGCAGCATCTTGTTGGAGACTTTTAAAGCCAATTCTTGCTCTTCTTCTTTTTCTCCGAACCATCAAATCATTTCATTCACTGATCATACGTCACCCCTCGGAAAATACCTGAAGCTCAGACCATCGACCAAGTGTCTGCTGTGCTCCGACAAAGTCCCTGGAGCTTTAATCCACATGGTTTGGGAGCGCTCTGCTATTTACCAAATTTAACCAGATACAACGAGAATAATCTGTTCCTGCTTAGGTCAAACTCCACCGCATTCACCTTTATTATTACTATTATTAATCCATGATAAAAAAAAAAAATTAAAACTAAGTATTGACATCACATTATATTCAAGGCCATTGGACTGACCAGGTTTGCCTCTGATGGTGCTGAAGACCAAACTTCTGGTATCTCAACCTGCCTCTCAGTTTAACCACTGACAGTCGGTCATCAGCAGTATGACCCAGCTGTCTGTGTCCCATCAGGCCTGAGCTTTTCACTTCTACAGAATCACTGAGCCGAGCGGTATTTTCCTCCACAGGGACGCAGTGAGGCGAGCTGACGGCTGTGTGAAGCCTCCACTCACAGCTTTAACCCAACGGACTGATCCAGATCTGCTGGGCCCAAATTATATTCACAAACCGTCATAAACACTTTGTTTTCACCTGCTGAGAGCACCAGGTGGGTGGTGTTTATTGCAGGAGGAGCAACAAGCAACTGAAAATTGAAATTGACATTTTGAAAACTTTCTGGTACTTGTGTTGTCCTATGTCGAAAAAAAAGAAAAAGAAAGGAAGAACAAACACTGGCTGTGCATTTCAGTAAGCTAAGACAAACAATATAAAGTAACTGGAAATACTTTGGGCCACGGCCTTCTTTATACAGACTGAAACAACAAACTCACCATTCATCCAAACACACACACACATCTTAATTCCTCATCGGTAAGCTGACTCTGCCATCTGAGTTCATCTGAATGAGCAGTGACATTTTACTACCTAAACATTCAGCGACACCATGAAAACAGTTTAGGCTCGTACGGCCACAGGAGGCCAGTCTGTAGCCGAGCATCGTGTACAAACTCTGCCAAGAAAATGAGACATCAGTCACAGGAAGTGGACTGATTTTCTGTATGTTGCCTTCGTTTCTTCTTCTTTTGTCAGTGTCAAATTTTGGGTGACATCACCCATCTGCAGCTATAATAAAGCTGCACTGTCACATACCCCACCAATCACTGCAGCTCTGTTGCATTTACACCTACAGCAGTAATCACTGGGCTTACATCAGCCATGGGACAGCAGCACAGAGATCTGAGCACCAGAGGAGATTTCAACATTGCATCAGCCCCAGTACCAGACTAAAACAGTATTTATGACCAACATTAATATCCAAAAGCCCTGAGTAATTTAGCCTACATGTCTATACTGTAACCATTTAGACGCCTTCCAAACCACTAATCAAAACTGAGTGAGTCGTGTGCTGGAAGTAAAGTAGGACATGTACAGTCTGCACAAAAATAACAGCAAACATCACGTGAATTTCACGTTTGATCCGTACAGAGAGACGCTGCAGTGCCGACGTTTAAAGCTGTCTCGTGCCTTTGATGAGACCTAATCCAGAGAGCCTGAGTCCTATTTCATGGTTCCTATTTGGAGGTGGGAAATAAGGCGCAGTTAGAGCAGGCTGTGGGTCAGATGAAGAAGTTTTATATAAAACACCATCCATCTGCGGCACTTTGACTCAACAGCTTCTGTCAAATACGATGTCTGAGGATGTGAGAAAGAAGAGGAGACAGAATGGGGTTTGGAGATAACAGCAGAGTCTGAAATACAGAGCCGCAGGACACAATCTGTTTTGGAGTTTACTACACTGTCTGAAATTTGAGTATCCACATTGGAGGCTTTGGGGAACTGAACTTCCAAAATATAACTTGCTCTATCATATCTCAAAACCCAGGGTCTTTTAATTCCCACGTTTCCAGACACTGAAAGCATAGAGGAAGCTTTAACAGCCTCAAAACTGATTTAACATGTAAAACCCACTTTCACTTTTCCGCTATTTCCAATTCTTACTTCAAAAAAGTCCAAACAAGACATTTCACAGTGAGAAAAAGCCCCACTTTACAGAAAATCCCTGCAGCACATCAACAAGAAGCACTGTTTCAATAGAGGGTGCTAGCGCCATAATATAATTACAGATTGGGCCTTTAAAACCGGGTTAGACCAATCAACTATCTGATGACCTTCAGCTCTGTGCGTCTCTACAATTTACAAATCACAGGACTGGAAGTGGAGTCTCGGCACAATCGCTGGCCTGTGACGGCCCAGAGAAGTTTCCAATGCAAATCGGCCGAGGGATCATTCAATTCAGCGTAGCACAATGCAAAGCACTGTTTATACTGCCGCAGCAGCACCGGAATCCCATGTCACCCAGTCTAGTGCACACATGTGGGGCAGGCAAATGACCCTGCTTTGATTATGCGTAAATGAATCTAGTCTGGGAAACCCGGACAAAGTGTTTGATTGGACTGAGGAATAAGGAAAGGAGACCCACAGGCCTGTCAGACGTGACTGTCTGATGCTTCCCAAATAAAACTTCAGCGATATATAAGCCTGAATAAACTCCTCCAACTATGTTCAAGCTTCATACAGCCTCCAGAGAGTAAAATTCAAGCCCTTTTCAAGCACTTTCAAGGTTTTTAAACCAACATTTTCAGACTCTCAAAGCCTTTATCATCTAATCTAAATTGTTAAATGCAACTGCAAAAAATAAAGTTTACAGAATTCCTTTATACCAACAGCAATCAATGTATATAGTCAGTTTTATTTTTTACCAGCTCTTCATATTAACTTTGTAGTTTTGATCTGGATTATTTAATGCTTGCTAATTTCTAGAGTACAGGATCAGTTCAAATACTAACAGATTTTTTTACATGAGTGACTGTGCAGATGAAACACCAGATTGTGTTGAAAATCAAATATTTTTCAAGGAGTGCATTTAAATTCAAGCATATTTCTAACCTTGAAAACATAACAGTTAAAATCAAGCATTTTCCAGGCTTTCAAGACCCTGTATGTTCAATGTGTCATCCCTATCATCTCTGCAGGATGGGTATTTTTGTGACAAAGAACAGCTGCATGTCCTGGCATCATCTTGAAACTGAGACTGCTTGCTCAATTTCGTTTGTTTTTTCTTTCCTCCTCTCATTTTCTCTCCCTGGCTTCGATATTCAGTCACAAATCAGGCTGAGTGTCGATAAACGAGAGCGAGAGGCAACGAGAACATCAGCGAGGCTGGTCAAGAGAGGAGAAAGTGCAAGCATTCACAAGCACTTCACGCATGAGCTAAAAAGGTGGGTGCAAACATGCCGATGAGCTATGAATTGTTGTTTTAGAGAAGAGAAAAAAAACGTCCCAAAACATTTTATTTCCTCCAGAGGCATTTCGAGGAATTTCCTGAAGCTGCAGATTGGATCTGCTGGGGCGTTTACTGCGCTGAATAGCTGAATGGAATAAAACGTGACAGGTAGCATACACATGTACACCTAAAAACACACCTACACCTACACACTCACACACCTAAACACACACACACACAGAAAGACAGACATATCCCAGAGCATGTAGCAGCAGGCCGCCTTGCACAATGCCCTTCTGGTTGTAGTCACGTAAGAGCCAGTTCAACAGCTTCGACTGTTTATTTTCCAGGATGCTGCAGTGGAGCCGCGGCCTGGTTGGTTTTGACACAGAAAAAAAAAATGTGACAGCTCTTTCCTTCCTTCACAGTCTGCTTTAAGTTTACTATAATTAACTAAATGTGGAATGCATACAGTTGCCTTCGGGGTGGTGACACACTGGGCGATTATTTGTAGAGGAGCGATGCAGACAGGCAACAGGCAACAAAATGAGACGCAGGGTCAGGCCGACTCAAATGTTTCCTGACAACAAGATGTTCCATTATGATTAAATCAATAATGCTGAGGCACTTTATTGGGGACGACAAACCAGAAAGGTTTTCCACATTCTTTGGATTCTTGCCTTTTTGAATTAAATGCCCAAGTGGAGTAATTAATATTGACAAGAGGCAATATTACCACCACGGGACGGTAGCAACAATGCAACTTTTCTTCATACACATCCGCTGAGAGTCTTCAGTGAAAAACAATTCATAGCTTTAAGAGTTCACGAGTTCATGAGGATGATCAGTCGGCTCCCCGGCGGGACCAGGAGACACAGAGTGTATTGTGTGTGCAGAGGGGTCACGGTGAGCCGGCGCAGCGTGGCTGATTGTAGTTAGTTAGCTGTAGCCGTCACTGCTGGCTGTTCCCAGCCGCGCCGAGTTCAGAGTCTGATGCTTCTTTCCATGACGTCAGCCAGCAGCAGCACAGAGCTGGCATGAGGCTACAGGCCTGCCTGCTTCATGCAGGGCACACCTCTTTTTCTCTCTCTCTCACACACTCTCACTTAAACTCACTTTCCTTCCACTGCACAGACAGAAGCAGACTTGTTGCTCTAAAGCACATAAGCCTGATCTACTTGCAACACAAGCAGGACATGCTCTCACACACACACACACACACACGTTTACACTGCGTAACCAATGACCTCAGCGCTAAACAAAACATACAGGCTTAAATCACCAGGCAATCAACCTGTCCTGGCATGCCAGTGGCAGTAATAACTATACAAGGAAGAGCTGAGCGAAGTTGACAAAGGCGCAGAGACTTCAGGGGGCTTTGCAGCGGATCTGAGCTCTCTGCTGGGATCTGGTTTGTAACTGACAGTAAAGTCCCAGACAAGGGAAGTTTCATTTTGCGTAATAAGGCCGTTTCATATCTTTTAATCGCCTCACTGGCCTGAGAGGAGACAAAATACCAAGTAAAACTACAATGCAGAGTTTGGTTCATGGTGACTGTGATACAAAGAACAAATCAGCTAAATTTAGTCTCTGCTAAGGCGGAATAAAAAAAGGAGTTATGAAGTTATGAAGTCAGCCAGAGCATGCTTCAAATTGTAATTATATAATTACAGTTAATTTAAGGTGATGTGACCAAGAGTTGATGGAACATATTTTGGTTTGGCAACTTCCAGGGAATCAAATCATGCATCCTTTGCTTTCACTTCCTGTTTATTAGGCCGGGATCACACATCATCCATTGGAAGTTCAATCACTTCAAATCCATTTCTGCTGTATAACTGGACTGCAGATGCATTACGCTTAAGTTTAATCTAGAGATGGGAAACATCTTACTATCATATGATAAATCCACAATTTTAATAAGAAAAATGCATTCACATGTGAGATGCATGCTGAAAACAAAAAACACAAGAGGTTTCAGCTGTGAATTTTGGTGCCTTCATGATAATATTTGGATGTTTGTGTTGGTGACTCTGTAAGATTTGGGCTAAAAAGTGCAGCAGCTGTCAGGCACTGTGTGTTCAAGGTGAGTCAGAAATACTTGGTCTCACAAAACCACTGCACCAAGGCTTCCTGGGAATAGTAAATAATAATGTGGGCGTTACTCAACAAAGTTTGAGGTGTAACACGTTCACCTGCAGCCTGAATAAAGCTCTCATTTTCCAGCTACTCCCCAACCGCCGCGTCATTTAAATTTGGTACAGCTGCCACAAAAACTAGCGCCCACAGGAAAACATTTCACAAACAAACTATGGTCATTTTGCAAGCACGAATAACAACATCGCATGAGGATACCAAAGAAGCCTGGCCACAGCTGGTAAGCATATTAAATGAATGCACATTTTGAAAACTCGGAGAAGAAATCAATACACATCGCTTTGGGAATTCGCAGTGAGATCCCTTTCTGTCAACGTGAATCAGTCCCTGCCTCTCTGAGTCCATGGATCCCGGGTTGTTTGTATACAAACACGCAGCGTATCCTTGCCTCTTTGGCACTGCGCAAGGCGTCTAGGTCCACATGCACTGTGCCAATTCCCATGATCCCACACTGCAAGCAACAGGGTCAACAAGTCACCTGAAGTCCATTCATCTCCTACAGAACTTAATTTTGGCATGGCTTTTCGTATTCGTCTGTCAGCAGCCAATCAGATTTGCATGTGTCCTATTTCCCTACAGATGTGATTTCACAAAAGAGAGTTAAGGGGAGGGAAGAGCTGGAACTCTGGCCAAAGTGAATGAAAAGTGATTTTACACCATTTTCATACACAAGACAGCAGGCAGCTTTGTGCAGGAACTTTTACTAATAACCAACCTGGTTTTAGCGGCTTTTATAAAGACTGTACCTCATCAGATCATATCCAGAGGATGTTAAAATATATTCTTTAGAAAGATTTGCAGAATGACGCAAAATGTTGCAAAGACCATATAAATTCCAAATATGTTTCTCAGATAAAAATATGAATTACTTTTACTGATAGAAGAAAAAAATGGCCCACCCCATTCCTTTGAAGTGCCGAGCTCCACTTATTTTTTCCAGAGCTGATGACAGAAGTAGGTAGACAGTGCTTCTTCCTCGCTTCTTTCCCATCTCTGATTTCGTTTTGTGAAAAATACATCAGTCAGATGAATGCAAAATGGATTCCAGACATTTAAAGTTTCCCATTTATCCACAACTTTTATTTGAAAGGAAATAAGTGTCTCAAAAGTGGGCATGGATGGTGGCATCCATAGCTGCAGTCAAGAGTAAACGTATTGATTTCTTTTCAGTTTATTTCTTAATTAATGCGACTCATGTAGCATCATGTAGCACTATCTAACCCATGCAAACAACGCAATACCAAAGCAGCAAAAAATACAAGACCAGACTTCCACAAATACAATCAGAGCCTCTTGCACGACTCACAACTGGTCAGAACAGACCCAAGCTGCTTGCAGTGTGTTCAATAAGCAGTTAAGGCATCTGCAAATGCATGCTGCAGGTTATTCTAGGCTCAGATCAGCTGCAGCACTGAGGTCTATACTATGAATCTGCCCAGCAGGCCAAGGACAGATGGCTCTAAACAGTCACTGAGATCAACAAGGACGTGCACTAATCCCCTCGGTTTGGAGTCGCGGGGTCGGTGGATAAAGGTGCGCAGGGTGAAGGAGTGAAGGATATCCCTCCCACCCTCTGAACGCAGTCCACTCATCTTCTCTGTGCTGTTTGGTGTTTTCCCCTTCGCTCAGGATCGGGGCATAATGAATGGAGATATGCTCGAGTCACATGCCGAGCTATTCCAAGATACAGCTAAAACAAGGCTGCAACTGGGAACCCCTCTGCTGCTCGTAACCACATCCTGATGAGAAAATCACCCAAGGCTAACCCTCACCAGCGTGCCGTTTTGTCACAGTCTGATAATTCATCGCTTCAAGAAGTACCTCAGTTCACCCTCTTCCCCCTGAATGATTTACCCTCTCTACTTCCTCTCTTGAAAGAAAAAAATCCCCTTCTCTTGGTCTCCTTGCCTCTTTTTCCTAGACAAAAACTTATAAAGGTCCTGACCTCTGCTCTTTTGATTTGTGGGTGCTTTTTAATTTTCCTAGACGTGAAAAATGAGGGCATTTTCTAACGTTGCACTCATCATTTATGACCCCTTAAAAATATAAAATGCACAGTGCAATGTAGCATCTTTTGCTGATGCAGTAATCTAGTGCCTGTTGGTGATAGTGTGTAAATGTGTTTGACCTGGACTAAGCCCAGGCCAAATCCTCTTACTGTTTGGCTGCTCCTGCTGCATGGCCGGCACACTGGCTCTACATCATCAGGCTCTGACATTCATGGCTCTAATGCCCCTTGGCTGGCACTGCCACGCCACTATCACTGACACACAAATCAATACGGGGCCATTTAGCCTGACAGCAACGTTGAGTAACGCTGTAAGAATTGTGCAATTCTGTTTCTTCCTTATTGATGTGTTTGGAGTCACGGTCAATTTCACAGTCTGTGTCTCTTCTTCTCTTTCCTCCCTCTTTCCTTATTTCTCTCTCTCTCTCTTTCTGTCTTATCTCTCCATATTTCAGACGCTCCCTTTCCCTGGAATTGTCATGATAACAGAATTTGGACTTTCATACCATGCCAAGTTACATGTGCTACCACACTTTTTTTTTGGACAGAAACCTTTGCACACGGGGTTTTGATGTGGGCTGGGTTTTGGTTCCAGCTCAGTGTTTCCAAGTCAGGCTTGGCGCATTCGGGTCAGTTCAAAACATCGCTGACTTTTTGATACTGTTGAATGTTTTCAGCTGTTTGACCACTGCAGTCCAGCTCTGTTTTTCACAGCCCCTCCTCTTCCTCTTTGAACTGCAAGAACACGCCCCCTGGAGGCCACACTGAGATGAAATTGTATCTTGCAGTGCATAATTGGATTAAACATCTATAAAATTCAATAATGAATTAAAAATAAAGATATCTTAATATCTTATCGTGACAATGCTACCTGTCTGTTTTTGCCTCTCTCTCTCTCTCTTTCACTATCTCTCTGTCTCTCTCTCTCTCTCAACTCTCAGCAGCAGCCGTAAACTCAACAGCAGCCTCACTTCCCTTGCCCCAGTGGAAAGAGTTGTGGTTTGTCAGGGGTTCCTATGTAGATGAAAAGGTAAGATATGAAACATGACAGAGCTCGAGCTTTTGCCTTCTCAAAAAACAATGCACATGGAGGGGTGAGAATGAGGTGAAAAACGCCCCAGTTCTGCAGCTCAATCGAACATTAATCTGCAACTAAAAAAAACAGACTTGAAAGATTGTCAAAAATGACTTTTTGATGTCCAGTTTCAAATAAAAATCTATAAATAAATGCTTTAATCCCAAACTCTCTAAACTATTGCATGCATTTATAGTATGGGCAGCCTCAGCGGGAATCGAACTCCTAACCCTGACATGGTTAGCAGTAAACTCTATCTGTCTTCTAATCTGCAACTGACTACAGTCTCACTACTTAAGTGAGTTTCCGCCTAAACACCCAGTTGTGTTTTCTTGTTTTTAAAGGGGTTTCAAATTTGAACGTTAACCACAAACTGCTGACTGGGCTCCAGCTCTGCAGCACGCAGTAATTAAGTGTAACAGAGAAATTTATACAATGGAAAAAGACCCGAGTTATCTACGCATTGCAAATTCAAAAGCTTGAGATTTGAAAGTAGATTTCCCTTGACTCTTGTCTCAAAACACGCCACAGCGACGGAAAACACATGCTTTCACTTGACATAAACTATGGAATTTGAAGTGGAAAAAAATCACATGAATTGGCCTCGATGTCGTGCGTCAGTCCCATGACAGTACGATAACCTATAGACAGCAGGCCTGATGGGTCGGTCACGGCCCGGAGACTGTCCCACGTGAGAACGGCACAACGTGGGAAAAATACACAGCATATTCACATTCCCATGCAAGTCTCGATCTAAGTTTGCATTTCCTTTAATTGACGACGACCAATGTCCTCATAAACTCACATGCATTAAAATATAAAAAAAATAGGCCAGATGATTCTCATTCCTTCAGTCACTCATGTATGCATTAGAAAAATTTGCGTGCAGCCTGTGTTAAACATGTTGCATTCTGTTATATCAAATGTCAGTGAATGAATTTACATGTGCATCAAATGTGCATACATTCAGGATATTCAAATGTGCCATCTATGTGGCCGACAGTGATCCTGTACGAGGCTGTGTGCACCATTTGCCTAGCATTTGATTTCCACTCAGCCTTTATGTTTTTATGGCCCTTTTTTTTGCAATAGTGACAACAGCCTTTAAGTATTTGCTTTGATTGCAGTTTCACTTTTCCTTTCTGGCTCAGTTAACACCACTGCGATTTGTTCAGCCAATATTCACTTTAATTTGGAGCATTTGCTGTAATTAAGTGTTCATTACAGGTTCAGCCATAATAGATAATTGTGTGCACAGTAGGCCCATAAATATAATTGCTAAAAAAAAATGAGCAATAACGTTATTTTAAGTATACAAGTTTAAAGTGTCCTTCACTTATTGAACAAAAAATAGGTCAATTCAGGTATTCTGGGACACGAGCTGCTGCTAAGCTTCTGACACATTTATTTCCTGCTTTAATAAGAGTCAGTAAAAAAGTGTGTCAGCACATCAAAACAAATTACGGTGCTTGTAGAAATTATCATAATTATGGCACTTTTTAAAATAGTTTAAGACACAGTTGATAGTCTTGGCTGACACTTTTTTTTTTTTTCCCCCAAAAGCGGATATATTACTTGTTGGAACAAATCCCAAGTATTTTTCAGCCTTTATATCACGTACCTGGTAAAACTCCCTCAGCCATGTTTTCTGGAGATTTTCAGGCTGCAAAGAGAAGAGAGACAATCTGTTAGTTACGACATTAACAATAACAGTATATTACTCTCCATATTGTAGATCTAATCTGGCTCATGGTGTGTGTTTTAACTTGTTTCAAGTGCTAGATGGATGGGGGAGGCTTACATTAAGGTAATTTATGTCAGGTAAGTTGCTAATCACAGTTCGTCAAATTGGCATGGATACAACTGCATTAACCCTATAAAACCCAAGCAAATTTCACAACCTTCCCTTTTTTTTTTTATAAAGAAAGTGCTGCATACCTATAGTGCTGCAAGTAGGAAAACATTTAATGTTTGTGTGCAGTGTAACGCGGCT